>JAODAL010003372.1:0-175192 GCA_025379985.1 Phyllomedusa bahiana | reverse complement strand
AAAACCACGGGTTTTGAAAAAAGGCCTCCAGGGCTGCAATTTTCTGCCCCTATTAAAACCTTATCCAAAGAAAGGGGAATCAGAACGCAGAAAAAACGGAGATTGGGGACGTAGCCCCCGGAGGCCAATGGGACAATAATACAACAAATGTACCCCCTATGGGGAAACTAGGTTTTTCTTTTTTGGGGTTGGTAACTCTTTCTGTCCCGGGAACCCCCAAAAAAAAGATCTACCACATTTGTTCTATTAAGGTCTATGACCAGCCGTGACTATGCCATGGTATCTATTTACCCAATGCCCCGACAGATACATGCAACGTACCAAAAAATAAGGCGTGAAGCCAGCTTTAAAAAAAAAAAAGAAAAATTTCTGGGTTTAAAAACCAAACCTTTGTATTCTAACAATAAGGGTTTTTTAAGGGAAAAGTGTTTTTTCCTAACCCCCACGGGTGGGGGAAAAATAGTGAATTTGGGTTGTGACCAGTGTGGAGTATTGGTTATACATCACAGAAAAAAAATGGGACAAGAATTAAATCTAAATCACAAAGAAATGGGAGACTTTGACCCAAACCGCCCTTTCCAAAAACCCAAAATTCCCAAAAGGGGGGGGGGCCACAATCCGGTTAGGGAAAGAGCTCCACGGGTTTGCCAAAAAGAAATAATGGGAAAAAGTTTTATACCCCCAAACCCCCCTAAATTGGCCGCTGCTTTTTAAACAAAAAAAACATTAGGGGGGGGTTGGGTCATTTTTTAAGCTTTGCACTGCACTTGGTCTATGTCCTGTAGTGGACAGCTTTAAATTTCTAATCTCTAACTAGTCAGAACCAGCCTGCCTAAGGTTCAGGCCCCACGGCGTTTTTTTAAAACAAGGGACAGATCCTTCTGGGGGAAAGGGGGAGAACACATTAATGGTTAAAGGGGAATAAATATAGAGGGAAGGATGTCAAACGTGCTTTGGGAAGTGTCCTTTTTTTACATTTTCCCCAAATAAAAATTATGCGCCCATCAAATAAGGGGGGGTGGGAAACCAAATTTTTAAAAAAAAATTTTTTTATTACGTATCTTTTTTTTTACAATGTATGTCAATGGAAAACGGTTTGTTTAGTGTTTGTCCCCATGTTCAAAGCCATTTTAAAAAAAAATTAGGGGCCCAATGGATATTTGGGCCAACTTTTGAAAATAAAAAAGCGGGAGAATCTTAGTGGGGGGGGGGGGGGCGGGGGGGGGGGGGCCCACGTAGCGCCCCTCCCTAAAAAATTTGCAGGGACCCCCCCAAATTTTGAGGGTTACCCACCCCCCTTTCAAAAAGCCAAAACCCACCCCATTAACTCCCTTTTCGGTTTGGAAGAAAGCCAAGGTAGAGGGCCCTTTAAAGCCAGGAGTAACCCCCCAAAGCGGGTTAGGCCCCTTGGGGGAATTTAAATGCCCCCTTGTTACCCAAGTAGACCCCTCGAAACCCAAGGTAGGGGGCCCCCCTTTTGTTAGCCAAGGTTTGTCCCCCCTTTGTTTGCCGGAAAGGTCCCCCCCCCAAAATTGTTGCCGGGTGGTGCCCCCAAAAAATTGAGGAAAGTGCCCCCTTTTTTGCCGGGGTAGTTTGCCCCCATTGTTCCCGGGTGGGAGGGCCCCCATTGTTGCCAGGTAGATTCCCCCCTGTTCCAGGAAATTTTTTCCCTCTGTTCCCCGGGCAACCCCCCCCCCTATACAAATTTAACAAAAAAAATTTTAAAAAAATTCCCCCTTACCTCCCCGGGCCCCTTGCACCCGGGCCCCGCTCCGGACGATTTCCTTTCCAGCGGGGGGCAGGGGGAAAAGTGAGAGCAGCCCCCACGTCACCCCCCTCCCCTGCGCGCGCACCTTCCCCTGCGTCGCGGGCCCTTTTTAAGTTGCGGCGCACACACCGGCCCGGACATACAGGGGGAGGGGAGCGACCCCTCCTGCCCCCCCCCCTGCACGCAAGACCCCCCCCGCCCAGGGGGCGGCCTGGGGGCCCCAGAGTAGCGCACTAGCGCTACTCGGGCCGCCGGGGCCATTAAAAAAACCCCCCCGCCCCCTGCCCCCGGCGGGAGGAATCCCAAACTCCCCCGGGGGGGCGGGAGGGGACCCCAAAAAAGGGGGAAACCCCCCCCCGCCAAAAAGGGGGGGAGTTGGCGAATTTGGCCCAATGGGCAGAGCACTGCAGGGGGCCCCTGCCCAAAAACCCTTTACATAAAATGGGCCCAAAGCCTCTGGGCCCAACCCCAACCCCCATTTTATAACCATTTAATACCGGGGACAGCCACAAAAAAAAAGGGGCAAGGCAGGGGCCTTTTAGAAAACCCAACCATGGGACCCTTGGGAATGTTTCTTGTATTCCGGGGAAACAACTTTCCCACATCTGAGGCCCCTTACTTGTGGGGCCCCCGGGGGGCAATGCCTAGTGGGGCCCAAAAGGGGAAAAAAAAAAAAAGGGCCCCAATCCCCAAAGTTGTAAAATATGTATAAAAAAAAAACTACCCAATCAAATAGCAGGGTAAAACAGATGTCAGCCAATAGAAAAGCTAGTCAAAAAAGGAACAAAAAAACCCCAAAATGGATGTTAAACGTCTGCTCCAAACAGTGCATGTTTAGCATACGTTTAAGTAAAACATTTTGACGATGGCCAAACAAGACGGAAACAGTACGTGTCCACAATACATCGTGTGTTTCAGGGGGCTCCGTGATCAGCACGTTTCCCGGGGCACGGAGGGGCCCAGCATCCCCCGGCCCCTTTAAAATAAACAGCGCAAAAAAGGGTTACACGTCACTTCCCTTCCCAGCGTTCAATACTGGGGGTTTGAGAAACAGACAAAATTCAAGATACTTTTGGGAGTTTATGAATTACCGAAATTTGGGCATTTCCCGTATTGAAGGGGCAAAACACAGTGAAATTTTCCCAACAAAAATTAGCTGTGTTGGGGTATGTTCACGGTAGGAGTAATTGGGGGAAAGTTTTTTCCCCCCGCAATTAGCCGGAGTAGAGGGGGGGGGTGGGGGGGGAGGGGAAGGGGCAGCCCCCCGGGGCCCCTTTAGCTTGCTTTTATTCTCAGCGGTAAAACCCCGTGAAAAAATTAAATTGTCATTTATCTCCCCCCGCGGCGAAATTGTGCGGGGCACGGAGAGGGGGGACGGAATCCTTTAGGGGCCAAATGAAACTGGGTTTAAACCGAAATTTGGGGGAACGTATCTCCCCCCGTATCCTTTTTTAAGCCGTTAAAACCATATTTAACATACCCTAATGCACAGCTGCGATCGTGCACGCTTTTTTTTTGGGGCCCCGGGCGCAACGTTTTGCCGTAAATAAAACTAAATTTGCACAAACCCCCCCCGACGTCGTAAATTTATGTAAAATTTTAAGGAAGGTGATAAAAAAATCAAACACAAATTGCACTTCTGTTAACGTTCAAGTCTGGATAAAAATCTATTCCCTCTGTTTTGAATGGAAAGCCAAAGCATTGTGGCCCTTTTTCTTTAGAAAAACAGTACATGTGGGGGCCGTTTTCCCAACGGCTTATTACAGGGTTTTTGGGGCGACCGGGAAATTGCGCGGGGCAAACCGGCTTGAAAAAGGGGGGGGTGAAAATGGGCGGGGCAGAGGCGCGGCCCGCCGGCCCAAAGGATTTACATTATCCACGTTTCCTAATAGAGCAGGGGATTACCGAAATGATCCGAGGGGATTGGCGCCGTATTGAAGGAAAAACCGGCGCGAATACGGCGCCAACCCCCGGGTGGGGAAAATAACCGTTTTGAACGGGGCCTTAAAGTACAATTTTCCCTTTGCAAAAAAACAACCCCCTCACCGGGGGATATAGCCAGAAAAGTTTTAAACCCTTAAACGACCCGGGGAGGAAAAAATAAAGGAAAAAATAAAACACAATGGGGAAACAATAAAAAATAGCGGGAAAAATAATCTTTATGCAAAAAAAGCATTGCTTTTCTGGGGCAAAAACCCCCCACACAGGTTCCCCTGCTGCCGCCCCCCATAGTTTCCCTTTACATAGGGAAAAAAAAAGAGCTGGGGAAAAACCCGAAAGTGAGGGAAGGGTTAAAAATGGGAGGGCCCCTTTCCCCGTGCTTCTACAGCAAAACAGGGGGTGATTTTTGGCTTTTCCCGGGCCCAAAAAAAAAGTTAGAGAGGGTCCAAAATGACCCTGCATGTCATGGACTGTGAGGCATAAACTGCGCCCGTTTAATTGGGGGAAACCGGGGCTCTTTTTTGCAATGCTGCCCTGTGGCTGCACGTTCTGCTGGTCCTGCTCCTTGGTGGGGTGGACGGGGGTGAGTATCATCCTTGCTGCAATCTTCTCGTCTCCGTCACTCCTTTTTTAAAGTTTCTTTTCAATTTTTTTGACTCTGTATACTGAATTAGAACCCCATATATCAGTTTAAAGGGGTTGTTCACGGGCACATGGGGGGCTACGTTAGCATTAAAAGGGAATTTTTCACACGGTTTTCCGCCAAATTAAAATTTTTGGGGGGAGAGTGTCATTTAAACTTTTATTTGGAAATACCTTTATTACTTTTTCTTTTAGTGTGAAATAGAGCGCAATTAACTGCACTTTTTTTTCGGGGGTATCCTTAGTTTTATGTTTGTGCAGTAAACTCACAAAAACAGGAAAATTCCCTCACATTTTTTGTAAATATTGTATTTTTTATCTTTTTTATGGAACAACACTGTAAGATAAAATTTTTTTTTAATACAATGTTTAAAGTAGTCAGTGTAGGCCTGTATTAAAGGGCATGTTCACCACGGCGTACGGGGGGGCCCCTACTGTATGCACCTCATTTGGGCCCCTTTTGTTGGAAGACCCCTATTAGTGGGGTATTCCAAGGAAGGCCCTAAGTGGGGCCCCGAAGAGGGGGACCTGTCCCTTTTCCCTTTCCCCCCGTACAATGCAACTTTTTTTGTAAATCGGGGGAGACTTGGGAAATTATAGCTCTCTATGAGAGATATTTAATTACCTTTAAATTTCAGCGCGCTTTTGGTTTTTAAAATGCAAAAAAGGGGTAAAATGGTGCCCCAATTAAAAAAAGGGGTTAACATAACCCCAAGCTATGTTCCTTCGGCTAAACTGCGGGATTTTTAATTTTTTCCCCCCAATTTTCCCCGGGGTGGCCGGGGGCGGGGTGGGGGGCGGGGGGGGGGCGGGGGGGGCCCGCACTTAGCCGGCCCAAAAGCTTGAATTTTCCACGTCCCCCGTATACGCCCCTGGTAATTACATGCACTTATCTTCCCGACCCCGGGGGATTCTCCGAGCAGGGGAGGAGACGTAATCCCCTAGTTTTTCTATTAAACTGTGGATCACCTTTAAAGACTGGGCCCCTTTTCCCGCCCCCAATTACGGACCCAAATAAGGCCCATTTTAAGCCTTGTGAAAATAGCCCAACAGTGTAAATTTAGGGGGGCCCCCCCAAAAAAATCAACACCAGCTCTCAATGTCTTAAACCCCTGGCAACAAAGGAGTACACCCCCCTTTTGGGTAAGGGTTTTACCCGGGTTTTTAAAAAGGGAGTATTTTTAGTCCCCAATTACGGGGCCGTACTGCGCCAAAAAAACGGCTGGAATTTTGTCCCCGTCTTTTCGGTAATCCACATTTCAAAAGAGAATATGGATTACGTCTCCTCTCCCTTTCGAAAGAATCCGCCCCGGGGGGGGGGATTTAAATGACATTCGAATTAACCCAAAGGGGTTTACGTGCAGTTTTAATGCAAAATCTATGGCGCCCCCGTCCACACGAAAAAAAGCCGGTGAAAACCCCCCTAAGTGAAAATGGGCAAATTGTGCCCCAAATTTTTCCCTTTTTCCCCCACTGTGGGCTGTGACTAATTTGGTGGGTTTTCCCATGAAAAGATATAAATACAATAATTTCAAAAATGTGAGGGGTATATTCACTTCTGTGAGAAATATATATTCTGTGTGTATAGACATATCATTTTTTTTTTTTTTTGCACAAAAGTCTATGGGCAGCATAAGCCAATCAATACCTATAGCATGCTTTCCAGCTTTTGAAAAGAATCCTTCAGGGAGATTTAGGCCCCACGGCACGGGTTTTCACCTGGTTTTTCAGATGGTTTTCGGTTTTGAAAACCGTCTGCAAACCGGGTGAAAACTTTTAACACGGGCCTCTATGGAAAACCTGCACGGGCTTTCCGCCCGGCATTTTTTTTTAGACCGCCGGCGGCCCGAATAGCATAGAGCGTGTTCATTCTTCTGTCCGGTTTTCGGGCGGCAGCAGAACATGTCTATGTGAAGGGGGAGGACTTTTCTCCGCTAATCGCAGAGAAAAGCTGTCCCCCTGTGGCTGAAACCCGGTCGGTTTTACAGACGGTTTTCGGTTTTGAAAACCGTCTGTAAACCGGGTGTCAACTTTTAAAATGGACCGCTATGGAAACTCCGTACAGTCCGAAAACCGGACAGAAGAATGAACATGTTCAATGTTTTTCGGGTGGCCGGCGTTCTGAAAAACTACCAGGCGGAAAACCTGTGCAGTGGGGACTGCTGCACGGGTTTTCCATAAAGCCCCATGTAAAAGTTTGCAGACGGTTTGCAAAACCGCAAACCGTCTGAAAAACCGACCGGTATTTGTCCTGTTTCAGCCACAGAGGGAGAGCTTTTCTCTGCAATTAGCGGAGAAAAGTCCCCCCCCCCCCCTCCTCCTTCACATAGACCTGTTCTGCTGCCGCCCGAAAACCGGACAGAAGAATGAACACGTTCTATGCTTTTTGGGCCGCCGGCGGTCTAAAAAAAACGCAAACCAGTGCTGTGTAAACAGCCCCTTAGAGTTCTGGCATGTGCAGCCTATTCAGTGTCCAGGAAAGCTGGGTGATGCCACATCCTGTACAGCAGTCACTCAGCTTTCTTATCTTAGAATAGCTGATTGGCTATCTAGGGGAATGTGGTGTTGTCCAGCTTTTCTAGACATTGGCTAGCCTATTCAGCATCCAGGAAAGCTGGATGACACCACATCAGTCAGCTTTCCCCTAAAGCCAGAGAGGGTGTGAGGCAGGTAGGCATCCATAAGGGCAGTGAGGTACAAGGTCTTAGCTTTCCTGGTAAAGCGAGGCTGGGAGCGAGTAGTCACCCCTTATTGTACAAGCACACGACTGATTTGGATGGTGATTTCAAAAACCTATTCAGTACTGAATCTAGCATACAAATTCCACTGAAATCCACATGCCATTGTTTTCAATGGAAAATCGGCATTTCTGTGCAAACAACGCTGATTGTCCATTCTAGAGGCAGAGTCAGTGCAGATTACTCGCGTAGTATATGGAGGGTGAAATCTGCCTCTAAATTCAGCACCAAATCATTGCCCTTTTCCTTAGATGCCAGGGTCCAGATATAACTGCAACCTCTGCACCTCCTATTGCCGTGTCCCTGATTATTAGGGTATGTTCACACAGCATGTTGCTATGCGTAACTGATTGCCCTGCAATATGCCTGCTGTTGAAAGCACGTGCTGGCCAGTGTGTACTTTCAACAGTATTACGGCCCGCCGCAAAAGCATAGCACCTTATGGGCGACATGTATGATTTTTGGCGCCCAGGCCCCATTTTTTTGCGTGCATTAGTAGTGTAGAATGTCCCTGAATCTATGAACCTCTTCTACTGCGGGTCATAGATTTAGCGCTTTCTACAAAGCGACACTTCTGGCTCAGGTAAACCACTTTTAAAGTGCTCTACCTGTTCCAGCAGTAATGCGCCTGGATTTGCCGTACTGAAGCTATAAATGTGTAGCTTCGTACGGTTGTAGTGCGACGCCTCCCGCACGTCCCCCAATCTCAGGCGCATTACAAAGTGCCGCGGGTGCTCTGTAATGCGCCTGATACTGGAGTGCGCCTGGTTACAAATAGAGCGAACGGGGCTGCGCCAGTTTTTTGGCTAAAAAGGTGCCAGACTTCTGGCACAGCCGCGTTCATACCCCGTACTTATGGGGTGTGCTTCGGGCACATTTCAGCTCAAATATGTGCCGAAGTACGCCCTATATATACGCAGTGTGAGAATACCCACAATTCCTATAATATGCTGACTGCTTGTCACGGACTAAGGTGAGGGGTCTGTTTAAATAACTAGTCAATCATTAAGGAACCAGATGTAGGTTAGTAGATTAGGCTTTGGAGCTGATCACATCTGGACTTTGCTTTCTTCACGTTTGGATGCAAACGACAGAGTCTCCTGCTTGGCTTCCTTCTGAACTACAGTGGTATCGGTTACAGGAAGAAGCGACGCAGCCACATGACTACATACTGACTGTCTCCCAAACACAGCAGGAAGTTACTGCTCAGCGGCTTGTATAAGGAAACTGTATATTACTCAACCCTGCAAGCATTAGCCAATTTTCCGTTTTTAGCCCTTTTTTTTTTAATCCGTCTTCCAAGAGCCATAACTATTATTTTTTTTATTTTATTTTTTTTTGTACGAGGACTTGTTTGTTGCGAAGTGCATTGTATTTTAATGCATTTTGCAATGTACTGATTAGGGAGGCAAAACGTTTTTTGTTTTTAGTTTGGTGGACTTGAAACTGAACCACGATTTTGAGGGTTTCATCTTTATGGAAGTAAACACATGATATGAATTGCATTGTTTTTTTATTTTATGGGTCACTACAATTCTGGTGATACCAAATGGAGAGTGCTTTTGGTATGTTTTACTACTTTTAAACAGTAAGGCCATGTCCCCACGGCACGGGTTTTGCCGTCGGACGGTTTTGTCGCCGGCGGTCCGGCGGCAAAACATTGTAGAAGCACAATCTTCCGTCCGGTTTCCCGACGGAAGATGTGCTTCTCAATGGGAGGGGGGAGGCTGTTCTCCGCTCATCGCGGAGAAAAGCCGTCCCCCCCGCGGCCGTGGGGACGAGCGCAAAACAGGACAAATACCGGCCGGCAAACCGGCCGGCATTTGTCCTGTGCAGTGGGAACGCGCCCTAAGGGTATGTTCACACGGGGTAATTTCGCAGTGTATTTGCGCTCTAATACAGGCGAGATGCACGCCAAATTTACGGTAAACCATAGTTCTCATAGAGAATTACGCCTCCTCTCCCCGGGAGTACAATACGATCGTATTGTACATGCGGGGAGAGAAGTGACATGTCACTTATTCGCGGCGCTTTCGTGCCGCAAGTGATGAATGTCTACTGATCAGCACGAGCTCCGGAAGCACACGATGTATTGCGGCACATACTGTACGCGCCGCGATACATCGTGTGAACATAGCCTAAAAAACACCTTTTTTACACTTTGTTGTGCATTGCCATTTTCTGAAACTAGTGAGACCAGGTTCACATCTGCGTCGGAGCACATGACGGATACCATGGCGAAAATCCGATGGAGCCCAGTGTAGTCAGTGGGGTTCATTGGGGCTGTTGGTGTTCGTTTTAGCCCAGTAAAGAGGTTGTTTCACTACAATGATTGCTTTTTATGTTAAAGATCTTGCAAAAACAAGTCACTTTGCAATATGTGTCCTTTAACAGTGTCCTACCTATTCCTAGATATCCCCTCTTGTATGTGCTACTAAGGTCGCTATAGCTACAGACCTGTCCAATCTCTCCTGATAGGCTGCCAGCACTGGTTACTATAGCTACAGATCTGGCTTCTACTGCAGCCTAGTAGAAGCCAGTAAACAGGCCCCTGAATTCAAAGTGAAATCAAGAAAACAGGACTGAGGTAAGATGAATCAATGTAGTGAGACAACCTCTTTAAGGACCAGGTGTGTTTTTTGTTTTTTTTTTGTCACTTTTGTATTTTCCCACCTACCTAGACATATGAGGGCTTTTATTTTGCGGGCCAAGATGTAATTTCTAATGGTGTCATTCACTGTACTAAAGAATATACTAAGAAACCGCAAAATAATTCTAAGTGGGGCAAAATGTGAAAAAACTTGCTTTGTGGGAGGTTTCTCTTTACTGCGTTCATTCTTCAGTATAATTGATGTGTTATTTGATACGATTCCGAGAATACTAAATATGGAGGGTTTCGTTATGTTAAGAAAAATCCAAACATTTTCAATTGATTTGTATGGGAAGACGCTGAAAAAACTAAACTTGCTGGTGCCGAAAGACAATCAGAAAAAAAACGACCTGTGGAGACTACAGGTCGATTTTTCTATTGTCGTATATGGGGCTGCCTGAATGATCATATTTTCACTGCTTTTAAAATCCTAAAACCGACGAAAATACGATCCTAATGCTATACAATAGAGACCTAGCTTTAGGTATGTTTACACGGTGTGCTGGATCTGTCTATAGATGCATGTTTGGATCTGTGTTTCGGACCCTCAACGGACCCAAACACGCATCTAACAATGTGCAGGGTGATTTCCATTGCTTTCAATGTAAAACCTGCTCCAGTGTTCAGACGAGTGATCGCTGATAAGTGTTTTCTTGCGTCTTTCGGATCCATTCCCAGCATTGTCATCTCAATTCTTGAACTGAAAGCCGCAGCAGGCGCCCTATTTAAAACTATAGGGTGCGTTCTGCTACAGCCAAAACGAATCCAAACACGCAGCTGAGTGTTTGGTGCGTTTTGGATTTGATTTATGCAGTGCTTTTGGATACATTTTTTTGGCTCCAACACGCTGTGTGAACATCCCCTTAGACGCGGTGATACCAATGCTGTGTAACTTTATTTTTTTTTTATTTGTAAAATGGCGATGATGGGTGATTTGAACTTTTAATTTTTTTTTTTTTTTTACTTTGACTTTCAGTCCTCCTAGGAAACTTTACTAATAGGGGCACGATTGTCATTACACCCATTTTATAAACGATGCAAAAGGGTGTTTAAAGGGAATGTGTCATCAAAAAATGACTTATTGTTTAACTCACATTTTTATGTTAAACACATTTTTTAGGAATTTTTGGTTCTGTTTTTTTTTTTATTTTCCAGATCACTTTCAATATTTTTTATTGATTCTTAAGTCCTGCAGTTTTCACTTTGGCCACTAAGCCTAATAATAGTCTGACATTTCCTGTTCTGAAGAGAAAGATTTCAGTTGTCTGCTCATTATCCGTAAAAGCAAGGTCAAACTGAAAGGAGACCCCAATATGTACAGATAACACAGGATCCACCAGTCACAAAAGGAGATAGTCACAGTTCACCCTCTCTCCTCCCTGCACAGTGATTTTTTTTTGTTCCCCAAGTCACAGAGCATGACTAGAAAACCCTCCTATAGAAGTCAATGGAACCGAGTCAGTCTTAAGGCTCCTATGTGCATGAAACTGCTGTAAAGTATCTCTGACTGCTGTTAAAGCAGTGCAAGCAAGAATATCTTCCCCACAATCATATATAGACGGCTGAATAGAGAAATCTACAATCAGGAAATAAAAACGGCTGAGAGGAAAAGAATATGGATCAGGGTCTTGATTTAATAAGTAAAAAAAAAATTGGTGACCTATTCCCTTTAAAGACAGTTCTTATCACCTCCTGCTTGGGGCAGAAAGTGATGAAATGGGAGACGTGGAAGCAGCAGGGAACAGAGTCAGCTCATAGTGTCATTCCCTGCAGGTGTCAGCTGCAATTAGAAGCCGGCACCAGTCTCCCATGTAGCGTGTGTATTAAGTAATCCCGCTACATAGAACCTTTTAATGGCACTATATAAGAAATTAACCCTTAAAGGAGTTGTCTCCCCACAGGGTTTCAAAGAATGCATGAAAGAAATTCTCTGTCACTTCCTGGTTCATACTAATTTGCATAAGCTCCTTGCTTGTACAGCTACATTGTGCTTTCAGATGCTAATTAGATTAGATTAGCTTCTCAAACTACTCCAAGGACTTCTTATCTGATCCCCAAAACAAAAGCCCTAATTACAGAGCTGTTTACTTGAGATAAATCAAGCTTTTTACTGTCTGGCAGCACAGGACACTGACTGACACTGCTGACCTGTGTGATGACTCACTCTCTGTTATCTCATTGAACAAACAGCCCCAGGAGATTTGTTTACAGGTCAGTTACTGAGGGAACTGAAATAGCCACTGAGGTAATAAATTCACTTGTATCTCTTTAGGGAAAACAGAGAACCAATGCAATATATTTGGAAAATGTCTTTATTTTGTGTTCCCTACAATTTGAAAGCTATTCTTTGTAGCGAGACAACCCCTTTAAGGACCATGCGCTTTTTTTGGGTGACACGTTCGTTTTTACCTCCTCGCCTTCTGAAAGCCATAACTTTTTTAATTTTCCACCTACATAGACACATGATGGCTTTTATTTTGTGGGACAAGATGTACTTTCTAATGGTGTTATTCACTATACTATAGAATATACTGGGAAACCGCAAAAAAATTCCAAGTGGGGCAAATTGTGAATTTTTTTTTATTTCGCCATGTTTGCGAGGATTTTGCTTTTACGGCGTTCAATCTTCGGTAAATATAATGTTTTATCTGTATTCTACAGGTTGTTACGCATCCGGCAATGCCAAACATGTAGGGTTTCCGTTATGTTTTGGTACCGTAAAAAAATTCCAAACATTTTCTATTTTTGAAATTTGCGCCACGGCACCATTTTGTGCGACCAATAACTTTTTGGTACTAACACCTACGGACGTCAGTGAGGGGGGCATTTTTGCGGGCTGAAGTGTACTTTTTATCGCTAGCAGTTTGGAATGCATGCGTCTTTTTTGATCATTTTTATTCCATTTTTTCAGTGAAGTAAAATGACCAAAAAACGCAATTTTGGCGTTTGGAATTTTTTTTCTTGTACGGTGTTCAGTGTACGGGATAAATGATGTTATATTTTTATAGATCGGACTTTTTCGGACGTGGCGATACCAAATATGTGTAACTTTTTTATTATTTTAATGATTTTATTTGTAAAATGGGGAAAGGGGGGTGATTTGAACTTTATTTATTTATTTTTTTTAATGTAACATTGAGGCCACCTATGGTACTTGACCACTAGGGGGCGCGATTGTTAATACAACCTAATGCATTGCATAGGCAATGCATTAGGGTGTACAAAGATGGCGGTTTCCCCACTTCTGTCTGCGGACGGAAGTGGGGCAAACCGGCCAGGGTAAGTGATGGGAGCCTTCACAAGGCTCCCCACCACCATGCCCGGTCGTCGGATCGGCGCAGGTGCGGATGACCGCCGATCGGTGCGCAGCACCGATCGGCGTTAATTCAGACGCCGCGGCCATCTTTGGCGCGGTGTCTGATGGGTAAAACAGCGCCAGCGGGCAGAGCCACCCGCCGGCGCTGTTACTGCCGGGTGTTAGCGCCGATTTGCTGCTAACACCCGGCGGCTGTGCGGGGAGGAGAGGGGGGTCGCGGCGCGATCCCCCTGCAAAGCCCCTTAGCGGCCCTGGGACGTGCTCATACGCCCAAGGTCGTTAAGGGGTTAAAGGGGTTTTGCCAGGAAGTGAGTTCCTTACCTCTTATCTGCTCACGAGAGAAGATAAACGAAGCATGCTGAGTCATGAATGGCTGCAGGGGTGAGAGGGAGGGGGCTGAGCAGAGAGTGAGGAAGAAGGGAGCGTCTGCAATGTTTACTCAAATAATTACATGACAACCAGTGGATTCTCTATACAAAAGAAACAGGCTCATTCACTGCACTTTCTCCCCAGCCCCTTGCAAACAGGCGGCCAGATCAGCTCCTGTCAGTGTCCTGGTCGTGTCTAATGTAAACTTTCAGGAAACTAAGGGGGACTGAGCAATGCTGTAGCTCTCACAGGCTTCACTTTTTGTAATCACATATATTTAGAAAAGTGATTAAATACCCATTTTGGAGGATCCTACGTCAACATTACATCGTGGCAAAACCCCCTTAACTCATGGTGTCAGCTCACCCTTTAGTTATCCACTGCACGGACAGGTTCTGAAGTCACTCTTCGTAGTAGAAGGAAAAAGTAATAAAGTCCAGCCTCCAAAGCGATGCAGAAATGTAAAAGACTTGTCGTTACTTTATTCCAAAATACAAGTCATGAAAATAATCCACATAACATGATTGTGAAGTCGGATCTGCTCACGCGTTTCGGGTTAGCCCCCTAACTCATTGCTTAAAGGGCGCTATGAAGTAAATGTACGTCATGTGTCATTAAGGGGTTGAAATGGGTCAGTTTCCAACTCTGCAGACATAACCTCCAACCCAGATGGGAACCAGGTCTGACTTTATTTTTATGTTATTGGAGTTGTTTAAGGTGTTACATTTTTTGGGAGGGGGCAAGGGGTATTTTGTTACTGGTACTGATTTGGAGTAAATTAGCTTTTTTTTTTTTTTTTTTTTTTTTTATTTAAATTTTTCTGGCCGAGCGAATCATAAAAAGATACGATTCTGTTGTAGGTTTTTGTTTTTTCCCCTTTTACAGCATTCACTGTACAATTATGTTAGATTATTAGATCGGACTTTTATGGACGCTGTGATAGCAATTATATTTATATCATAAAGAGGAAAAGTGTTTTATATTTTTAAAAGCCATTTTATTTATTGTGTTATTGTTTTTTAATACTCTATAGCAGGGCTGGGATAAGGTATTCTGGTGCCCTAGGCAAATGAGGCATTTAGCACCCCCCCCCGCCCAATGGTAGATTCAGCTCACTCAATACCTATTTGCGCCCCCTTCCTGTCTGGGATGAGATGGCGCCCTAAGCGGTTGCCTACCCGTCATCCCGGCCCTGCTCTATAGTCCCCTTGAACAAAGGATCGCTCAATCCTTATCATATTACTGCGGGGTACGCTCACTTTAGCGAGTTTCTATTTGGCATATGTTTAAAGGGGTTGTCTCACTACAAAGATCATAGTTTAAAATGAAGGGCCAAAAAAAAGGAAGTGTGTGTCCTAGGATACGATTAGCAAAGTGCTTTGGTTCATGAGAACGGGCTGTTGTGTGGGTGTGTGTGTGGAGAGAGAACTTTTGTGACAGATGCGCAGTCCCACATAAAACAATTTTGTGACGCAAATGCCCATTCCGACGTAAATCACAGAGAACACAGCTGTACTGCACAGTCCCACATAAATCACTTTTGTGCCTCAGATGTGCAGTCCCACATAAAACACTTTTGTGAAACAAATGCAAAGTCCCATGTAAATCACAGAATAGAGCTGTACTGTGCAGTCCCACATAATATTTTTTTACACAGATGCACAGTCCCTCATAAAACACTTTTGTGACACAAATTTTCAGTCCCATGTAAATCACAGGCAGAGAACACAGCTCCCAAGTAATACACTTTTTGTGACACAAGTGTGCAGCCCTATGTAAATCACAGAACACAGCTGTACTGTGCAGTCCCATGTAAATCACAAACAGAACACAACTGTATTGTGCAGTCCCATGTAAACCACTTGTGAGACATATGTGCAGTCCCATGTAAACACAAACATATAAAGTGTATAGTTTTGTTCTGCAGATCTGTAGAGGTCAGAGGTGTAATAATCTGTAGGATATCTCACTATGGGGGAGAGAGCAAGACCGAGAAAAAAACCATCCATCTTTCGCAGAGTCCTGAATGTCAAATGCCCATTCTAGTTACAACATATGTAGAGAGAGCGAGAAATATAGGTAAACACTATCAAGTTACACTTAGCTTTATACTTTCAATGATTCCTTGGGCTCTGTCTACACAGCAAATACTGAAATGTCATTGTATTGTGGACGGCATTTTGTCATTTGCTGTGTGCATGTAGCCTTAGTCTGCGACAGCTGAAAACCTCTCCCTTCCCCCAGCTCACACAGAATGAATCATCATGAGCACACTTGTCCATTTCACAAGCTCTGCTTTGCTACCAGCACAAAGAGCTGACAAATGCTGTAGCGAGACAACCCTTTTAAATGCCATCCAAAATCCGACGGCATTTTACCTTAGCTGTACCGTGGTCTTTGACTTGGGTTTGCGCTAAAAACCGCGGTCGGTTCTCGGATTTCCTGGCGGCCCAGTACATTGGCTGTAGGGGAATCCCTTGGAAGATACAACATGTTTTATCCGGTGGATTTCAAAATCGAACTGAAAAAATCCATGCTCTATAGACTACAGCACGGATTTTCTCTTGCTGTCTATGGGGCACTGGTCTACTGTGCAGTGTTGACATAGCCTTACACAACGTACCTAGCACAGTAAGGGCATGTCCCCATGGCACAGGGCAAATACTGGTCGGAGACCCTGACCGGTATTTGCTCTGTTTTGAAGCCGTGCACAGGGCCGCAGGGGGTTTGCGGAGAAAAGCCCTCCCCCTTCGCATTGACCTGTTCATGTTCTGCCCGAAAAATATTCTATGTTTTTTGGACCGCCGGCGGTGTAAAAAACCACCTTGCAGAAAATCTGTGCAGTGGGGACTACTGCACGGATTTTCCATAGAGGTCTGTGATAAAGTTTGACAGCCGGTTTACAGACTTTCAAAACCGAAAACCGTCTGTAAAACTGGCTGAAAAACCTGCTGTGAGGACATGCCCTAAAAGCAGACCTGGGAGGTCCTTTTTTGGCTGCCCGGGTAACCAGACTTGGCAGCATAAAGGGGCACAGCATTAGTATCTAATGGTTTACATGGCACAACATCTAAGTAGGTGCCCAGCACTCCTGGATACTAACAGCGCTTGTTAGCTATAATGAATAGTTGGCACCTGTGGCGTGGATTCTGTGCATGAGCCTGCTCCATTAAAGGGGTTTTACCACGAAGTAAAATTGATGTGGGAAGTTTGAAAATTAAATAATAAACCTTTTCACCATTATTATTAAAAATTCGGCACCGTTTTTGTTTTAGCTGTTCCTTTAATGATCCATTGTTTACAGCTGGTCTCTAAGGGATATGACCTGGGCTGAGAACTCCTCAGTTCTGGTCGCACAAGCTCAGACATCACCTCTCTTCTCAGGTAGCTACTGAGTGTTCAAACCCCGGGTGCTGTCATTCTACTCCCATCCTTTGGACTAGTTAGTAATAAGTCAAACAGTGCAAATAAAAAAAAAAGAAACCTCAATCAGGTTTGTGCATTGATAAAGAGGAAAAAAAAAATCCACAGGTTAAGTTCCTGCAGGGATTTGAACCAAGGACCCTTGTGCTGTAAAGCAAAAATATTACCTCTGAGCTACAGTGTAGCTACTTACAATTCTATACATAAACAGACTATTCTTTTACTAGAGAGAGGAAAGGCCTGGTGATGTCATCCTGCTGGGTCACATGATATGCAATTCAAACAAATTACACACGCCCCCTTCTGAGCACACAGAGCTGAAGAGCTGGATGCAGGAGGTATGACATGAGATCGTGGCAAAACCCCTTTAATGTCACAGTGACACACAAGTACATCACTTTGCAGTAAGGGGTTAAAAGGAAAGTGACATTAGAAAATGGCCTGTTGTGTAAATCGCATTTCTAAACCTATTAGGAATTTTTGGGCGTTTTTACATTTTCAACATAGTAATTAGAAAAAGACACCGGTTCATTGAGACCAACCTATAATCCCACAGTGTTGATCCAGAGGAAGGCAAGAACCTCTGTGAGGTCAATTGTCCTATACAAGAGGAAAAATTATTTCCTGCTTCAAACATCACATCACTAACTATACTAAAAAAAACAAATATTCTGTCCGCTAAGGTTCATAATACCCTGACGTTTCTTGTTCTGTAGAGACTGCTTCTCAGCAGGCTCCTCATCATCACAGCCAGGATTACAATGAAAGGAGACTACTCTATTAAAGCTATAGACCGACAAGGCCATGTTCACACGGCTTAAAATGGGCCGTATTTCGGTCCGTAATTACGTGCCGAAGTGCGCCAATTACGGGGCGAGATACGTCCCAGTCATTACGGTAATTCACAGTTCTCATAGAGAACTATGGAGTACGTCTCCTCTCCCTGCCCGGCGAAGCCGCCGGGCGGGGAGATAATTGACATGTGAATTACCAGCGGCGTATACGCACCGCTGGTAATACAAGTCTATGGGCCGGCGAAGTGCCGACCCCCTGCTCAGTCCCCCCGCTCCTGCCCCACCCCCCGGTCACACGGCGTAATTGCGGGGCGTAATTACGCCCTGCAAATACACCGTGTGAACATGGCCTAACTATCCACTATTCCTAAAGGGTGATGGTCACAGCTTGCCTCCTATCCCTTCCCTGCACAGATCACAGAGCATGCCCACAACAAACTCCCATAGAACTCAATAAACATCTCTAGACTATGGCATCTTATGGACTCTGTGACTGCTCTAAAGCAGATCTCTGAATGCTGGTGACAGATTTACATGCGACCAACTCCTTGTTTGTTGTAGGCTGGAACCAAAGGCAAATCCGTAAAAAAATCCACCAACTGCGAAAGATTGAGAACTTTAAATCCTTCTATAACCGACTTGGATTTCCAAGGGGAGCTTCGTCATATGTGCGCCCAGTAGAAGGCTTCCTTACACAGCCGCTTGACCACTTCAACCGGAGGAATAATGACACCTATCGACAGGTAAGCAAAAACTGGTGCCAGAGATGCTCATCATATTTTACAGGAAAGTCTGAGCGTGTTCGTAGTTATGCAGTCAGGATTTTAAGTGCACGTATGTTATGTGGTTTTCAGGTGACCCTAATAGTGAAATGAGTGAAACGCATGTCAACTGAACTGCATTCATTGTACCCACTTTACAATGTTTACTGATGTTATGCAATGCACTAAAAACAAGGACCACATGTAATTGTCCCGTGAACCCCAAATTTGCTTTATATAAAATGGTGCATTAAAGGGTTTTTCTCCCCATGCTATTTCACTGAGTCACAAGCAGCTTTTCATCCTCTATGTCTCCTCAGCTTGTGGGTGGTTCTATAGCAGTGATTGGCATATTTAGCGTCTCTGTAACTAGCAGAGACATTACAAAGACATAAGCACAGGAGATTTAATCTTCAGTAAACAAAGCTACAAATGCTCTGAGGATTGAAAACAATTGCATCTCTGTAAAAAAAAAAAGCTAATCTTAAGAAAGGTGTGAAAGAGCAGTGAGCTCCATCCATGGTGACCTCACTCCCTGCTCTCTGTCTAAGTGGGAAGGGAGAAATGAACGGTGAACAGGGAAACCTGTGTGCATTCACAGCAGATAAAATCTCTTATCTCCTGACCAAGGTAAAATCAAAAGGGTAATGTATTTGTAAAAAGTCTTCAATTACATGTTAAAAGCTAATTGTTGTAGTAAGAAAACCTCTTTTAATCTTAGCTAACTGGCCAAGAAGAAACACCTGACCACTCTGATGCTGTTTAAAGTGTTTACTTGGCCAAGACTGGGAATAAAATAAAAATAAATTACACTTGCCTCCCGTACCCCTGACGAAGCAGCTCCAGATCTCCTTGGAATCTGCACCTCTTTACTTCTAGGATCTGGAACAGACACACAGAAGAGGCTTATCCTCCATTTATTTATTTATTTCTTGGGAATCAGGAACTGCTACTCCCGTTACTTCTTTGATTACTGTTATAACTGCGGACCAGAATCCCCTAAGCTGGGGACAACCCCACCAAATGTGCGTCATGGTGCCTTCTCCGCTCTCACATCTCCAGCACTGATCTGATACCAACAGGTACCACTTATGTAGAACCGAGGGTACCCTGTACCATCTGGAGAGTATTTTGTAACACGTTTCTTGGTATTTAGAGGCTATCATAGCCTTATGGGCCAATTGAAAACATCTACGACACTGAAGATCGGAAAAGTAGAGTCCCAACTCGATCTCCCAGTGACGGCAATAAGAAGGAGGCTGGGAAGAAGGAGCGGAGAGAAGTAGTTTATACACAATTGAGAGGGCATGGTATGGGCTAGAAGTTGCTAATGCAAGCTTCTCAGTCGGTGGGCGACCTGTGCAGGTCCAATTTGGATTTAATTTTGTCAAAAAAGTGAGAAAGCTGAATGTGTTGAAAAAAGGCCCCCACTGGTGCGTTACCCCCATTGAGGATGTCATGACACGATTTCAATCGCCCTGCTGCAGTGACATGTGAGAAGCGCAAAGGGACTACTTTCGTGCTACCTAGGATGATGGCCGAAGACGTTCCAGGAGGAAAATCCGGATTGTCAGTAACCGGCACACATGGACCATCGCGATCAATTAAATTGAAGGAATTTCTCTGAGCATATAGAACAGACAAGGTATGTTTTGTGCTGAAAGAAAATTAAAGATTACTATGGGTCGAGGGAGTCCAGATCCAGGGGAGCACCACCAACGACAGAGAACAAATATCCGTCGCCAACCGCACCTACAACCACCTATTCTGATCCAAGGCCAAGAAGCGCGCATAGGCTGCTGCCAAATGGTATAGTCTACAGTCTGGAAGACCCACACCTCAAGCGTCTTTAGGTTTAATCAGCACATCATCTGCAATTCTGGGCTTACAGGTTTCCCAAACAAACGCCGAGAAGTACCGTCGAAGACTCTTCCAAAATTAGGTAGGAATGGCGATAGGGATCATCTGAAACAAATATAGAAATTTTGGGAGGATAGACATTTTAAGCGCGTTTATTCTACCAAACCATGAAAGATCCTTTTTAGATCAGGCTTCCAAGTCTTTGGACGTCTGATTAAGCAGAGGGACGAAATTATCTGAAAATAGTTTGGAAAGGTCAGCGGAGATACGTATCCCAAGGTAAGAGATACCCCCTCTAGGCCAGACAAAAGGGAAATTCGAATGCAGAAGAGTTTGATCCACAAAAGAGAGACCAACATTGAGCGCCTCAGATTTGGATGAATTTATCTTGAAGTTGGACCAACTTGCGTTATCACCGCCATCCAGGCCGGGAGCGAAATATGCGGGTTTGTAATATAGAGCAATAGGTCATCAGCAAATGCTGAACATTTATACTCTCGCGTTCCAATGTTGATCCCTTTAATATCAGGATTAGCTCGAATGGAGGCCATCAGGTTCTCCATGATCAATATGTATAAATGCGGGGATAGAGGACAGCCTTGCCGTGTTCCATTGAAGATGGGGAATGGCTCAGAGAGGGATGCATTGACCTTGACATGCGCTGAAGGGGACACATAAAGGGCGGAAATTTTTGAAAGAACAGGGCCCAAACCAATGTGGGTCAAGGTTTGATGAAGAGAAGGCCACAATATCCTGTCGAATGCCTTCTCCGCATCAAGCGACAGGACCATCAAAGGTTGATTATTAGACCGAGCATAATGGATGATGTCTACTGTTTTTATCGTGTTGTCTCGTGCTTGCCTACCTGGTCAGGATGCACGAGGGAACCAAGTTGGGGGTTGAGCCTATTCGCTATCAGTTTGGCATACATTTTAATGTCTACATTTAAAAGCGATATAGGACGGGAACTGCTACAGGTTTGCGGATCCATCCCTGGTTTGGGGATAACTGCGACATGCGCCAGAGTCGCCTGAGGCGGAAAAGGAGTCTCAGGAGAAATGGCACTAAATGTCTGCAATAATACAGGGGTCAAGAGATCCGGGAAGTTTTTGAAAAATTTGAGTGTAAAGCCATCAGGTCCAGGGCTTTTACCCCCCCCCCCCCTCTCCGGAAGATCCTTAATCAAAAACTCTAACTCCTGTAATAAAAAAGGGTATTCCAACTGTTGGGAGACTGAAGATGGGATTTTGGCAAAGAGGGAGTGATGAGGAAAGGAATTTCCTGAAAGGGGGCTGGAAGGGGGAGGAAGGTTGTATAATTTTGGGGTAGAAGGCCTGGAAGGTCTTAGCGATATCAATAGTGCAGTGTACAAACAGCATTGGCAGAGTCTGAGGGAAGAAATGTGGGATTGTGCTATGCGGGGGGGGGGCCCCTGGCCGTTTTCGACCAATTTTTCCCTTACCCCAAAAACTTGCCCTTGCAACGTTGCAGCATACTACCCTATGAGGCTTCAAGAAGTCTCTTGACCGCCAACCGCGCGTCTTGCAATTTCCGGAGTACGCAGGGGAAAGGGGCCTTATAAATAGTTCTAACTGGTGAACTTTAAAAAAGTACTGGGTGAGAGTTTGTGCCTATCCCGTTTAATCGGAGCCATGTTTTGTTAGAAACCCCCCTAACAACACTTTTGAGAGCCTCCCACTGGTGCCGGGTGGGGAGGAATGCCAAATGCTGCCCCAAAAATTGAAAATAGTTTCCCAATTTCCGAGACAGGGGGAGTCGCAAAGAGACTCTTTAAAACTTCCAGCCCCACAGGGGGCCCGTGCCAGGGGGGAGTGGGAGGGAGCAAAATCCCGGCGCTGGTCCCGGCCAAAAAATATTCCCAATGGAAGTGTCTTTCAACGGAGGGAGAGCGGTTTTTGGACAGTTATAGTAGGGGACATAAGCCCCCGGGGGGAGGAAAAAAAAGGAAATTTGTCAGAAGGAAGCTGTATCCGCCATGCATCACAGAGCTGCAATTGGAGAATCGCTTTTTTCACTCTATGCTCCATTTATTTACTATGGTGCGCAATCTTCAAGCTTCATCTTGGATGAGATACTGGAATTGAAGAGGGCGATCTTGGGGTTCTGGAGAGCTTTGACAGGGAAAACCGGGAGGTTTTTATTATTATTTTTTTTTTTAAACTAGAAGACCTGAAAAAAACTCCCCTTTACTGAAAGATATTGGGTGATTTTCAAGCTGTTAATATTAGTGAAACCTTAGAAAGTAGTCTTAAAATGTGTCATTTATTATGGTGTAATCAATCTGGCTTTAGACTGTCTGGTCTAAGTTTTCACCTTTTTTATTTACGTGAAGCCCGTTTTCTTTAGGGCATGCCCCTATTGTCGTACAAGGTACAGAGTAAAGGAGGAGGAACGCAAGTATTTTGGCACAAATTGTCAGAATTCTGGTACAGTATCCTTAATGTGCCCCATTGTTTTTATATATTCATTCATATTTATTCTCTTTTGTGTTGGAGCCTGCCTTGGCGATGTCAGGTAACTGTCAGGGTAGCTGTGCTTTCAGAAGTTTTACAGCTGTAATGTGCACGCCAGCTCCATTCACTTTTTCCCCAAACAGTATAGGATTTGACATACTGCATTTTTTACCCATTCATAGAGATACTGGATAAATGAAGAATTTTGGAAACGCCCTGACGGACCGGTCTTTCTCTTCATCGGAGGAGAAAGTGCAGAGTCTGAATTCTCAGTCCTAGCAGGTTGGTGCAATAAATGACCTCTTCTTTTCTTTGTCGATCCAGAAAGTACATTTCAGAAATCTCTCCAACAAGTTGTAGAACAATGTTTGATGATGATTGTATGTTTGTTCTGAGGATTAACCCTTAGAAGGCGTTTTCCAGTTCTTTAAAAGAGTTCACTACCATCCTCACTGCTTTACGATAAAACAGCAACTTGTTCTCGCCCCTCCTGCTGTTCCAGTTTTTTTTTCTCTTGTGTATTTTTTCTGTCCAACTTTTATTCTTGTTTTATGTACTCTGGGCTACAAAATCAAATAAGACTAAAAAATCAAAGTTCTTCACAAATATCCCAGCACTCCATAGACAGTGCAAGTTTTCTGAACTGTAACCTACAAAATCCAAAAACGACCAAAAAAAAAAAAAGTTTCTCCACCAAAATCTCAGCACTCAATAGGCAGTCCAAGGTTTCAAAACTTGTCTTCAAAGTAGATCTGGAAGTGTACGGTTCAAATTCCACCATGTGACTCCCTTTCTAATATTGAGACATGTCGTAGTCGAAAGTGGCGTCACCTGGTGGGATTTCAGCACTACATCTTTTGCCGTTTCCAGATCTACTTCCAAGACGAGTTTAGAAACCTTGGAGTGTCCCCGGGGTTTGGGTGGAGGTATTTGGGGGAGGAATGGGATCAAAAACGAAAAAAAGTTAAAGTATGAAGAATTAGAGGACCAGCTTCTTGCTATTGTGGTGCCTTCTCTTTGTCATTCACAGATTGATTGGGGCATATCAGTGGGTATGCCATTTTTTAAAAACTCATTTATTCTTGTTTTAATGAAATTGTTACAAGTAAATTTAACCTTAACTTAGGTGAACATGTTGAGTTGGCTCAAAAACATCGAGCACTTCTGGTGGGTCTTGAGCATCGTTATTATGGAGCTAGCATCAATCAAGATGGATTGACCCTGGAAGCAATAAAGTTCCTTTCCAGTCAGCAGGCGTAAGTACCCAAGTATATATCTGCACCTCACACTCAGGAGGACAATATATACATCATATACCAGGATGAATGGGCCTATTCCTCCACAATCATATAGTCACATGAACATATCCTAACATTTCTAATATGTGCCCTCATATAATTGAAGGTAAAAAATCCTTGCCTACGCAAAAATTCTCAAAGGGTTATTCCCCTTTTACTTATTGATGGCGTATTGATAGTATATTCCATGAATGTGTGATAACCACGGGTCCCACTTCTGGGACCTGCACCTATCTCAGAAACAGAAATTAAAATATTGTTAATACTGAGAAATTAATTGACTTAATGGCAAAAAAAGTGTAAATCCCACTGATTGGTTTCAGCCTGTGACCTTAATTGTAGCTACGATTGAGGACGAAACGCGTTAGAAGATTTACACATTTTTTTTTTTCCTGCCGTTATGTCAATTCATTTCTCAGTATGGAGAACATTTTAATTTTTGTATATAAATAAAGCGACAAGAAGTTTTAATTGACATTGTTGGTTGGATTGGAAGCTGGAACCCCTTATTTTGCATGTGGTTGAAATCAAAATCTTTACGGTGCCTCTTCTGGCTGATCTTCATTTAAGAATCGGGTGAGATGACTTTTATCAATGGTTGTGAGTATATCTCAAGAACAGGCCCCCCCCCTCCCCAAATTCTCTGTTCAGAAAAGATTCAATGGCGCTTACACACCACTCTCCATTCTGTTCTATGGGCGCTCCGAGTACAGCCGAACACACTGCTCCCCTGTATTCAGAACTCCCATAGAAAATAATAGAGAGTAATTACCATATGTAATCTAAGTTGGACCACACTGTTTTTCCCACTGACCATTCCCTATACACTGGGGATGAAACACGTTGTGTTGCATTTCAAATGTATTAGGTACCTTGCTCTGAATATAGAGTGCTTACCCTTTCAGCCCTTGTATACAGTTGAATGTAGACGTTTCTTTTGGGTCCATGTTATGTGTCTTAGCTGTATACTGTATATTAAAAGTAAAGAAGTGATGTATTTTTTTTGCAGTCAGTAGTTAGCTAATTATCAATCTATAATGTTTTATGCAGCAGTGATTTATTATAGCATATCCTATCAATATGTGAGATAGGAGCTCCCCTTTAAGGTACAGCGTCTAATATATTTGCACTTCTCTTACACTGTGCAGCCTGGCAGACTTGGCTTCTTTCCATCTGTTCGTCTCGGAGAAGTATAACTTGACTCAGAACAATACTTGGATTTGTTTCGGAGGCTCCTACCCTGGTTCCCTTTCTGCTTGGTTCAGACTGAAGGTGGGTCTTCTCAATGGGATTTTTAGGTTTGATTGCATTCTAAATTCAATTCTCCACCCCACACTATAAGGGACATGCTAAGCAACATATCCCTGGTATCTCCTGATTATTATGTGGATAGGACGCATAGGTTTCATTTCAGAGCCTGACATGTAGGTAAACAAGGATTTGTCGTGTCTCCTGGTCTAGTAAGTACTTCTATGTCCCTTCATGAGGTAACTATTTTTTTTTTCTGCCTTTTTTAGTTTGTTTTTTCTCCCCGCCTTACAAGAGCCACAACTTTTTTTTTTTTTTTTTTTTTCATAGTTGTATAAGGGCTTGTTTTTTGTGGGGCAGATGTAGTTTTTAATAGTGCCATATACTGTACTTGGAAACCCCCCAAAATTCTATGTGTAGGGGAACATGAAAAAACTGCAACTGCGCCACTTGTGCCAGCGAGTTCAATGTTTGGTACAAAAGACATGTTACCGCTATTCTGCAGGTTGGCACAATTCCAGTCATGCCAATCATTCCAGTCATACTTACCCTGTTTCCCCAAAAATAAGGCAGCGTCTTATATTAATTTTTACTCCTAAAGATGCATTATGTCTTATTTTCAGGGGGTGTCTTATTTTTCCATGAATAAATTATAGCATGCTACTAGTGTGTGTGTGTATGTATATATATATATATATATAATTAATTAAAGTTTAGAGTCACAAACCATAGCATACATGTATGTAAAGGACATTTTATGGCAGCTGCAGTGACTTATCTCAAAGGATGGCAAATGTGACATGCTGGGACTTGTAGAACTAGAAGTTCCAGCATGCCCATCAGCCATCCTGTGAGATATGTGTGTCAGTATCATTGCTCTGTTCTCCCCCCTCTTCCCTCTGTTAATTACATGTACTTTCTGTCTACTCTCCTTTGGATGTTCGGGATCTGTAGTGACTTCACAGTCACATGACCTCCCTTCACAGGTCCTTCAACCCTCTGATTTCCGCTATGTCTTATTTTCGGGGGAGGAAGGGGGGGTGCCCTATATTAGGGAATTCAACAAAATCTCTGCAGGTTGAAATGTGCGAGCCTTTGATCACTATTTCAATTGTTCTGAGAACATGAAAAGACCAATAAGCGTAACTTTAGCGATGGTTACCATACGAGACAGATGATGTTCTATTTTAGTAGTTTGGACTTTAATGGACACGACAATCCCAATTATGTGTAACTTTTTTTATATTTTTTTTTATTTGTAAAATGGCAAAGGGGTGTGTGTTTGAACTTTTGATTATTTACATAAAGATATAGTCCTCTTAGGGTATCTTCACACGGCATCTTGCTGATGGAAGGAACGCGCTGATCAGCATGTACTTCTAAAGCGCGGGGGGGCAGCCCCATTCAATTTCATTAGACGGCAGGTAATCATGTCCTTGAGAGTGTGATTTACCCTTTAATTACGGACCTATTTTGGGGGCATTTCAGGCAATTACTCCCTTGAAATTTTGCCGAAACAACTGTGTTAACATTCTTGGCAGTTCCCTGGCGTAATTGCGGGTTGTTCAGTACGGCCGCAGTTACGCCGGGTGCTTTGGGAGTCGCTCTGATACGCGCATTTCACCAACGGCGCGTGGGCGGCAACCTGCCTGGACCATGTTGACATGCATTACTCGTGGTGCGTATTCGCCGCAAGTAATTGACATGTCACTTATCTCCCCGCGCGTACAATATGATCATATTGTATGAGCGGGGGAGAGGAGTCGTAATCCATAGTTCTCTATGAGAACTGTGGATTACCGTAATTACGGCGTGCATCTCGCCCGTATTAGAGTGCAAATACAACGCGAAATACATGCCGAAATTAGCCCGTGTGAACATACCCTTAGGGTACTTAAACATGCAATCGCTCAGTCACTTGTATTAATGTACTGCAGCATATAGTGATTTCATTCACCCTGCCTATGGCCTTCATTAGACCTCCAGCTGCCAGGGGAAACCAAATTGCATCCTGTTGGTTAATCATTTAGACGCCATAGTTTTGTCATCTGAATGGTTAAACAGCCGGGATCGGTGCTGGCACCCACAACGTATGGAGTGGGCTCGACTGGTGATCTTGCAGCATTCCTCCTCTTAATGCTACCGCCAAATAAGTCTGCAGCGCAGGGCGTAAAAAGGGTTAAAATAACTATTCTAGCGCATCCACGCAGTTTTACGCCCTTTAGGCAGAGTTGTCTTAACAGCATTATGGGCCCCTGGAGAGGGTCCTGCAGTGGGCCCTGCCCAAATACATGACCAGGCATGACTAGGTCATGCCTGCAGCCACCCCAAGCACACCCATATTATCACACCACCAGCTTGCAGTCTACAGGACTAGTTGGCATGGCAGGAAGCCTTTGGCTCCCTTCTTCCCCATGGTTTTTAACTGTTTGCACATCTTAAAAACACACAAACCGTTAAATAAGCAAAGCCAACCAAGGGATCCAGGGTATGTTTCTTGTATTCCTGGGACAGACATACACCACCCGGGGCCCCTATACTTGTGGGGTCCCCAGGCAACTGCCTAGTGTACCCAATGGAAGAGATGGCTCTGTCTTTAGGGACAGAGTTTATTGACTTGGAGAATGGTGTTACCCATTTCTTGGAGCAATAATAGAAGAACTGCACAGTGCAGAATTGTAAGAAAGAAAGCTTTACAACTCTCATGGGGATTACATGTATTTAGTAAAACGGACCTATCCAGAGCTCCCCCATTTATTAACTGAATGGATCCGAAATGAAACTAGTGAACCATTGTCCATAATGCAGAATGAACATTGATGACACAATTGTGAGGATTTACAGGTGGCTTTTATGCTGTTGACATAATCTAAAATGTAATGATTATTTTTGTTTTTTTGCAGTTCCCCCATTTGGTGTACGCAGCTGTTGCCTCCTCTGCCCCAGTCAGAGCACAGCTGGACTTCACTGATTATAACAAGGTCATTAGCATCCATTTTCTCTAATTATTACTATTTGTAGATTATCGGCTATGTTAATGTACAGAGCGGCTGCAGATAACATCTCTGATGAGAACCTGCTGAGTGTGTGACAGTGTGGTAGTCGCCTGGTCTGTGACAGCTGCATATGTGCCATCAGGACCCTAGAGGTAATGTGCAAGGATGCGAGGAACATGTCCGGTTGTAGGCAACAAAGTTGTTCCGATGGGAGGATCACTTCTTATGGTCACCTTAGACATTATGGACAATTGGCCAAACCTGCCAATTTTGACAGTAGCGACTGACTGTCTAATACTATGGGGCTATCCCCTGATGGGAGGTATCAGGTGGGGAAGGGATGGGGAAGGATCGAGCATGCTGAATTCGGTTTTTGATAAGGATAGTGTCTGTCAGTGGCCTTCTCTTCTCTTCTTACTGAAAACAGATGCATGCTCGGCCCACCTGACTGTGTATGTGGGAGTCAGAGGAATAGCTATCAATCAACAGCTATTGAATAAAACTTTGGTAACCACCGAAAACTAGCTGTTGGAGAAAGCTTGAGGCACTCCTTAAAGGGGTGTTATCATTTCATTAAATGGTCTTCAGAATAAAGGGACAGTGAAAAAGAGCAACTTTGCAATTGGAGTTCATTTACAAATCTGTCTTTTTTTCACAGTCTCCCTTATCTTCATTTTTTGTAAACCTGTTCCCCCGGTCGGTCGGATTCCGCTCCTTGCATTTCATTGGTGAGGGGCTCTAATTTACATTTGTTGGGCCCCGGTCTATTCACGGAGCGCGCATTTGCCCCTACGCAGAAAAAAGGGGTTGGCAACAAAACCTCTGTACAGTAGCAGCTCCTGTGACACTGCGCTGCTTCTACAAACGAAAACAGCAGAATTGTGTTCGGTGCCTAATGCCTGCTGAAGGGGGAGGGTCTGGCTTGGAGGAGTTCATAGAAGCGGTTCAAATGTAAAAAACCTCCAGCTGTGAGAGAAGAGATCAGTGCTCTGGTTTAGAAGGCGTTTTAGACAGAGAGGGTGTGGTATGTAAACAGCTCTTACAAAATAAGACGCTGGGAGAGGGAAGAACGTGATGTGGATCGGGGGGAGGAAGCACACTGACTGGGAGCGGCATGAAAAGAGAAAGGGGGGATGCTCCCCTTCGTAAGAAAAAACCCCGTTGGAAAGGAAAAAGGGAAAAGCACTGGATTTTAGGAACTGAAAATTTTAAACTCAAGAAAACACCCAACTGATGAAGCGATACATCCCCTTTAAATTAAAAATTTTCCACCCCAAAAAGGAGACCTTTTTTGGTTAGTTCTCTGCTTCAGTTCAATGTGAGGTGTCCCATGCAGGAGTCACCCTTGCATCTCCCTCTACGACCTCCATATTTCCTGATGGGATAACCATTCTTTTAGGATGGATGGAATAGAATAGATAACCTTAGACAATGTGGCTGGGGACTTGGTTCTAATGGAAAAACACAACCCATCCAACTTTATTTTTTAATTCCTGCAGGGGAACCTGATCCAAAAGTTTTCCTTAGGGCCCGAAAAAAAGGTTAGCCAGATCCAGGGGTGACTTTAAAAAGACCCTTTCTTTTTTTTCCCCTTTGGGGGCTTGTAAAAGCAATATAAAAAGTGGTATAAAAAAGGACACTTAATTTCGCTTACGCATTTCGAGCCACTAATTTTTTACCCTTCCATCATACATTGGGTGAGGGTTAATTATCTTATATCTAGGGCCAACCTGAGTCAAGACAACCCTCTTGGAGCATCTGCAGGCAAACCTATAAACCTAAGGCTATGTCTATACAGCACTGGATTTTTGTTGGATATTAAAGCTTTTTTGAACCCGGGGAAAAATTAGACCTTTACCCAGCGCTGTGTAGACTTCAAGAGAAAATCCGAGATGTAGTCTACAGAGCATTTTTTACTGAAGGGTTTCCTAAACCGCCGGCCCATTGCCGGAATATAGAACGTGTAGTATATTACGCTGGATTTCTGTGTAGCCTATGTGCTGTGTTGCAGGGAATCCGAAATCAGACCGTGTATTTTTGTGCAAAATACGGCGGCGCGGCGAAGTTAAAATACCGTCTGATTTCTGACGTTATTTTAGGTTTGCTGTATAGACTTTTCTACTTAAAGGGGATTTGCCAGGACGCAAGTTACTTACCTCCTTATCGCCAGGGAAAAGTCAACAAATCTGCTGAGTATGAAAGCTGCAGGGGCTGAGAGGGAGGGGGTGAGAAAGGAGTAGGAAAAAGGGAGGTTAAAAACTTAACTAAAATAATGACTTTGCAAAGGAGCACGAACAGCTCATACACTGATTTTCTCCCCACCCCCTTGAAGCCCCTTATTTCTTGTCATCGAAAAGAAGTTTTTTCCCTCAAGTGTGGCCCTGTCAGTCCCAGTTTGGTTAGGGGGAATCTTTCAGGTAACTAAGGGGGATTGAAAAAGCTTTTAGTTTACAGGCTTCACTTTTTGTAATCCCATATATTTAGAAAAGTGATTACCCATTTTGGAGGATCCCACGTCAACATTGCATCGTGGCAAAACCCCTTTAAGTCAAGTAAATGCAACAAAATAATGGTTGTGCTCTGGTAAAAGTAGTTGTATAGTATTTTCGGATTTACTTTATAACCTGTGAATTTAAAGGAGCTTTATGGATACTTAGCTGTATTCTCTGGTAGTTAACTAATCCTCCTCTTTACAGGTGGTGGCTCAGAGCTTGTCAGATCCAGTCATTGGAGGATCAACCAAGGTACAGTCCATGCCGTTGCCCTATAGATAAGTCTTTTGTAGATTATGCCATATATATATTTATTTTATTATAATATTTTTTTTTATATTATTTATATATTTGCCTAAGTAATACGCTTATTTTTTGCTTGATCTTTCTACAGTGTCTAGCTAGAGTAAGAGAAAGTTTCAAAGAAATAGACGCCATCCTTCACACAGGGAAGTCCCAAACTGGAAAGGTTCTTTCCCGTTTGCCCTCATGCCCTGTGATTACGCAGAGTTTGTCAGCAACCTGGCGGATATATTTATGGGAGCTGTGCAATACAACATGGAGTCTCCGGGCAGTGATGTAAAGAAGATTTGTGAACAGATAGTCGGTGCAGAAACCGCTAGAAGGGCGAGACTTGTCAATCGGGAAATTTTGTACTTTGGATGGGTTCCTGCCCATTACTAATGGATTTATCTGTAAAGATTATTGTGTAAAGTCATTGCAAATAGCATAAGTGCTGCAGCTCAAGTCTATGGATTTTGTCTATGGCAGATGTACATGGATTTCATAGGACTGAAATGTGTGGAAAACTCCCATGAGAAGACCTTGTCCGACCTGAGGAATACACAGCTGAATCCGGTTGGAGTTGGGGAACGGCAGTGGTATTACCAGACCTGCACAGAGTTTGGCTACTGTAAGTGATTGCAGTCTATGGGCCTTTATGTATCAAACCTGCAATACTTGTAAAATGGTCTTTGTTGCCCCTAGCAACCAATCGGAGCTTTGCTTTAATTTTGGAAATATGAAAGCTGAACTCTGACTGTGGTTGCTGTGGGCAACAAAGACAGTCTTGCTGTTAATATATTGGCCCTCATTTATAAAAAAGAAAAGAATCTGTGTTGCCCATAGCAACCAATTAGAACAGCTTTTATATCTCCAGAACACTGTAAAGAATGAAAGCTGAGCTCTGATTGGTTGCTATGGGCAACAAAGATAGTCTCCTTGTTAGACTGCTTTGACAAATAAGCCCCAAAGTGTTTCTATACCGGTCGCATGAGCTTTTCATTGTAGAAATTATCTTTGAATAAAATAAGAAGGAAATTTAACAATCTACTTATGTAGAAAATCTGCCCCATTTGAAAGCCCATCTTGGCAATGACCAGTGCAAATTTGCTATGAAATAAAATTTTGGTTTTTTTTTTTTTTTTTTATCTTTAAAGGGAATGTATCGCCAAGATTTTATTTATGAAAACCAGACCGTGAAACCAATTTTTTTTTTCTGATATAATTGCTGATGATTTTCTGATGATAAAGTAAAAAAATCTATCTTCTTCATGATTATGAGGGCAGCCATCTTGCCTGAGCTGCTGCTTTGCTCTGTCCACAGCAGTCCAGAGATATGCTTGACAGCAGCCATAAGAGACTGGAGTCTGGAGATGACTCATTGAATGCTATGAGAATGTAGTGGACATGCTCGGTGATCTGTTCAGAGGTCATTGTGCAGGGAGAGGGAGGAGATAAGCTGGGACTATAACCTATTATCGGTGATAGATCTTGTGTTATCTATACATTGGTGTCACCTTTTATTATATAGTTCAGGAAAAAGTAAGGCACTCTGTTGCTGTCTAGGGTGGGTGCTTGTTGATGGGCAATCTAGAAGAAGAAAAACTTCGCAAGAAAAAGAAGGCAAAGCCATAGTTAGGGCTCACGCATTTCAGGTCGTAGGTCTTTAGTCCTAATATACGGTAATATGTAGAACAACTGCACACCGCAAAAATTAGTTTCGATTAGGTGCAAATGAAATGAAATGTATTTATTGAATATCCATACAGATTTTTGATATATATATATATATATATAATGTGTGTGTGACAAAATGACATGACATTTCGGTCCTTGCTCCTTAATCCTACTAGTGTCACTTTCATATTGGGGAGATACAGTAGGAATGCAGGCATGCAAGAAAGGAACAGCTGCTTCTTTCTATAAATATATTTTGTTTGGACCCTATGCAGGGTGCTGCTGTTCTACCTTTTATTATTAGGGTATGTTCACACAGCGTATTTGCGGTCCGTATTTTGGGGGATAATTGCACTGCAATATGCCCAAAATACGGACCACAAATATGGTATTTCATAGCTCTTATGGAGAGCTATGATTACCTGCTGTTTCCCCTGGTACAATACGCGCCAGGGGAAAGAAATGACATGTCACCTCTTCCCTGCGCTTACGCGCCAGGGAAAATAAAGGTGAGCCGCCACAGAGCATTTTAGAAGTACGTACTGGCCAGAGCGTACGTCTAAAACAATCAGTGTATTGCAGCACATAACCTAACCCTAGCAGTGATGATGAGGAGACTTCTAGCTGACCAAGTTCCCTTCAAACTCATTGAAATGTGTTATTCCATGTAGTAAAATGAATGAATAAATAAATATATATAATTTTTTTTTATTTATATATAAAACAGTGTCCGACATAGATAGGGGCATAACTAACATTTATAGGCCCCATTGCAAAATGAAATGGGGCCGACCACCTAATGACAGGAAACTGAAACCATAGTATAAGTAGTAATAACTAAAGCTAGAAATATATACATACATATATAGACCATGCAGTGTATGCCTATACGTTGGTATACAGCATGGTGTTCTCCCACCTTTTATCAGTAACCATGGGTGTAACTATAGCAGCTGCAATGGGTCCCTGAAGTTGAAGGTGCCTACACAGGAGCAAGAACATTGAACTTTTGTGTAGAAAATGTTATCTTTCTGCTATCTAGCACTACCATATGGGTTCTATGACCTATGGCAGTATTATTTATAGCTTTAGCTATTACTACTTATACTGCGGTTTCAGTTTCCGGTCATTAGGCGGTGGGCCCCACCTCATTGTGCAATGGGATCTATGAAGGCTAGTTTAGCTCCTGTCTTTGTCGGACACTGTTAAACACAGTATGAAAAGATCCTACAACAGACAAATACACTTCCAGAAAGTGCCTTACCAATATTGTAATACTGTCTGATTCATCACATCTTGCTGTTACAGATCAGACTTGTGAGGACACTTCTTGCCCATTCTCACAGCTTATAACTTTGAAGTCTCAACTGAATCTCTGCAAAGAAGTCTTCAATATCCCCACAGAATCTGTCCATCAGTTGGTGCAGTACACCAACGAATATTATGGAGCTGATCATCCCAAGTCCAGCAGGATCATCTTTGTTAATGGTAACCATTTTTTTTATTCATTGTGTACTGCCTTTTAAAAAGCTAATACTAAAGTGGTATTCTAATCATAGATTTTTATAGCATATCTTATCTATATGCCCTCAAGGTTTGATAGGTGGGGTTTCCACCTCTGGGACCTGCCTTTGTCTCGGGAATGGGCCCCCAAAAGTGCTCGCTCAGAATGGAGAGCCGGTGGCAATTGTGCACGACTCTCTCTACCAGGGGTGTCAAACTGCGGCCCTCCAGCTGTTGGGAAACTACAACTCCCATCATGCATTTGTATAATCTATAACAGTGGGCATGATGGGAGTTGTAGTTTCCCTACAGCTGGGGGGCCGCAGTTTGACACCCGTGCTCTATTCTGTTCTATGGGAGTTTTGAGTCCAGGTGAGTGGTGTGTTTAATCTGTACTTAGAACTCCCATAGAACAGAATGGGGAGTTGTGTGCAAGCGTGGCGGTTCACCATTCTGAGCTAGTACTTCTGGAGGCTCATTCCCAAAATAGATGCAGGTCTCAGCAATGGGATAGACTTTGATGGCATAGCCTATCTATAAGCCACCAAAGTCTATGGTGGGAACACCCCTTTAAACTAACTGATAAATTGTAACGTTTGCCTAACAATTCCAAAAGTTTTTATTATTTAAAATATCTAAAATAAGTCTTCAGACAAAACTGATACACTCTGTTGGGCCCTCTCATGTTTTAAGTGAATACACAAGCCCCTTTGAGGTTTTTCCTTCACTCGAAAAATCATAAGTTAAAAAATTTTGTGGGCGCCAAAAACTAAGGAGGTCCCCGTTTTTGGTTCAAATTTCAAACTATGGTTTATAGAGAAACCCCTTTTGGTTTCCATCTTGTTAAAACGGGGTTTGTAAAACTGTCGGAAGCATTTCGTCCTGCCCAGGTCGTTACACTGAAAGTGTCTTGGACATCCTTTAAATAACACCCAAGAGAGAATCTGTGTCCTTCTCCGCCCCCTCAGGTTTGCACTAGATATAACCTAGTATGTCTCTTTTACCCAGAGTTTCCCTTTTAAATATTTTCTTGCCAATTGACTCTCTTCCTTTTTTGCTTTAACTGTAGGTGACATAGACCCTTGGCATGCTCTTAGTGTGTTAAAGAACCAGTCTCGCTCAGAAATCGCCATCTTTATCAACGGGACTGCACACTGTGCGAACATGAATCCTTCCCGCACCTCAGATCCTCCATCCCTACAGAAAGCTCGAGAGGTCAGCAGATTACGTAACGCTGCACAGTGGGCTAAAACCACATATAACTGACATGTTGCGGATTTTCTGTCAGGTTTGCAGATGGAAATTACGCAGCAGAATACAATAGTAGCAGCAAAGTTGTTTTACCTATCCACATGTAAAATGATATGCAGTGGGGATCAGGGCAAGTTTACACGGCTGTATGCCACTCATCATTGGTGAAAAAAGGTACTGCAACGGAGCCACCGTAGGCCTATGAAAATCAGTAGAGCAAACGTAGTCCTATTTGGACTAGGTTTGTGCTATTTCCCAATGATCTACATGTTGGGCGACGGGTATGAACGGGGCTGCGCCAGATATCTGGTGTCTTTACAGCCCGATATCCAGCGCAGCCCCTTTCATACATTTTTAAATCTCCCGCACGCCACTCCGCGGCGCATTACATCGCGCCCTGTGGGCAGGGGCGCACTAGAACCGTAGCGAAGCTATAAACATGTAGCTTCGCTACGGCATTTCTAGGCGCATTACAGCTGGAACAGGTAGAGCACTTTCAAAGTGGTATACCTGATCCCGAACTGTCGCCCGAGCGCTGCAACGCGCCTTGCTTATGACCCGCTGTATTGCGGGTTCAGAAATCAGGCTCATTCTATGCCTTTTTTTATTCGCATGAAATTTGGCGTGCGAACGCCAAATTTCATGTTGCCTGTTATGTGTAAGGCTATGTTCACACGGGGTAATTTTGGCACGCATTTCGTGTCATATTTGTACTCTAATACAAGCGAGATGAACGCCGAAATTACAGTAATCCATAGTTCTCATAGAGAACTATGGATTACGCCTCCTCTCCCCACTCGTACAATACGATCATATTGTACGCGCGGGGAGATAAGTGACATGTCAATTACTTGCAGTGAATACATGCCACGAGTACTGCATGTCTATGGGGCCGGCAGGCTGCTGGCCCCCTCGCGCCTCGGGAGTACACGCATATCAGTGCGACTCCCGAACACCCGGTGTAATTGCGGGGCATGCTGTATGCCCTGCAATTACCCCGTGTGAACATAGCCTAACATTTAGGCCCCGTTCACACGGCTTATTGCCGACGGATTTTTGCGCCGTATTTGAGATCGCACAAATCGCCGTTGAATGCGGTGATTTTCCGGCGGGCCGGAGCGTGGCGGGGCGCCGCTACCGGCCCCTAGATCAATGCATTTGTTTACGGCCGCGTCCGCCCGTAAAATTAATGTGCATGTCTATTTTTTTCCCCCCGCGGCGGATTTGCCGAGCGGGGGAGCGACGGATTCCACTGTTCTCATGAGAGCAGTGGATTACCGTAATGACTCCGACGGATTGGCGCCGTATTGAAGCGCAAATCCGGCGCGGAATACGGCGCCAATCCGTCGGCAAATAAGCCGTGTGAACGGGGCCTTAAAAGTCTGGTAGACCATGCCTTTGTGTCCCGCAGAGAAAGTGTGTGCGTTTGGCAGATAAACTAGACACAGGACTTCAGTATGTTTGCTGTGTTGATTTCTGCGGGCTCTCTGCCCCATCAATGATACAATTTTTTTTTTTTTTTTTTTTTACGGTACCTTGACGCATACCACCAACAGCTATCATAACATTGTGGGAATGTGCCCTTATAAGTCAGCAGGATGTCAATTCTTTCTGTGGCTTTCCACATTTGTACTGAATTGGATGAAATCTACTGCAAATCTATGACAAAATCGCCATGTCAAATATGTGGATTTTGCTCTGGAATTTGCAGAAAAAGCTGTAAAACATTTTTTTGTGTAGAAATTCCCTATTGTGTTCTTTCATATAGAAAACTATATTGATTTATATTACACTTTGTGTTGCAGGAAATTGCCAAGAAAATTGGAGAATGGCTGGAAAGTGCTGGGATGACACAGTAATAGTCGACCCTTCTGCAAATACAAGAAAAAAACCAAAATATTTTAAAAAGCACTGAAAAATAAATAAATTGTGGATTTTAACCCATGGAAGCCACGTTTGTGGTTGCAACGCAGGGAGAAAATGTGCAATAGTACTGAAAAAGTATATGAAAGTATAAAATGTCTATCTTTGCAAATCATGTTGCAAAATAAAAATGAGGCAATATTGTACTTTGTCTTGATTTACAATCTTCCGTTTTGTGTCTACAGCTCCTATGTGTCGCCATGGTTACAGACGACAAACAAGTCCTGTGTAGTCTGATCCATTCACTTGGCAGGTTAAAGAGAAGCAATGACTGCCATATCAAACTACACAAGGTTTGTGGTCAGTAACCATGGAAACACATAAGCCTGTATAGGAGATGTAGACACCAAATTGTAGGAGATTTTAAATTAAACTATGGGCCACATGTATGAAAACGCTTTAGGTCTAAAACACATAGGTTACTATGGGCAAAAAAGTGAGTTTTAGACCTAAACAGTTTTCATACATGTGGCCTTATATGCTTTAATTTTTTAACCTTTAAAAATTGATGTAGTGGAGCAATAGTAGTTGTCGCAGGCACGATACCAGAGCTCAAATAATAGTGTTGTAAGGGAATGTGATAGCAGCTCCGGTGCCATAGAACCTGGTTTTCAGGATTATTTTTTTAATTTTTACAAAGATTATTTTTTAGGGCTTTGATATTGATGACCTGTCCCCATGGATATCGGACCAGAGGAGTTCAGCTTCCAGCACCCCACCTACCGGCTGACTGAAGAGGCTGCAGCACTCTGGTCGCCTTCATGGTTTACATAGCACTGTGCTATACATTTAGTAGCAACAGTTTGGTCCTAAATGTAATGTGGTGGCCCCTAGACCCAGACCTCTCATTTTTATTGTGCCTGGTACAATGAAAGAGACTTTAGTACTTTCACCTCTTTAATCAGGTGAGTGGTGGCTATACCAGAAGTCGGACCCCCCACTAATCCAACATTAATGGCCTATTCTCAGGTTATCCTCAGGTTGGCCTTCAATATCAAAGTCTTGGGGGAAAAAAAAACCTTTAAGGAATCTTGGGGCACAGATAACAAAATAACCACTTAGAAGATATTTTAAATTTTGTATATTTTGTACTTTTCTATTGTTTTAGAATAATAAAAATCTGTTGTGCCAATCGGTGAGGCCACTAAGCAAATTCTGAATTTTGTTTGTTCTAAAAATTAAATTCTTACAATATTAATGCGGTTTTAGGTTTTTCTTGTTTCTGCAAAAACGAAAAGTAAGTACCTGTTTCATATGAAAATCCGAGGCTCCTAGAGCACATTTTGATCAAAACTAAGGGTCCCAGCCACCAATGACAAGGTGGTCTGGGTTCAGATGGGGACGTGCTCTAAATCTCATGTCGCTCTGTGTCTCTCCAGGCCTTTGTACTTTTAGGGTATGAGGATCCAAGCTATACTTTTGTTCTGACTAATAAACTAAAATGGAGGCAGCCTTCCCCATGCATACAATAAAAAAAAAAAAAAAAAAAAATGGTCAGTACTTGCATTAATAGCCTCAGAATGTCCTATACTAGATGCAGCAGAAATACAATTGGGAATAATTAATAAATTCATAGTTTGTCTCTTGGTGTCTGAGGTGTGCTGGTGATCTAATGGTCCATGTCTGTGTGTTGCATTGTGCCATTTATTTCAGATTGTTCTGGAAGTCCTGACTATTTCTGGTTCACATGTGTCAGAGGTTCAGTTTGGAGCATCCATTGCAGATGTGGAACTGGATCCGTTTAACAACGGACATGACCGCCGCATGATGGATCCCATTGACTATAGTGGAGTCTGTTGTTTTAACGAAAAAAAATATCACAGCATTCTGCATTATTTTTTTTGATCACTTTTAACTAGCTGCAATCAAGGCTCCGAACGGCACCTCGGACGCAGATAATAAAATTTATATAGCCCCAAAATATTCAAGAAACCCATAGCAATTATAATGATTTGCATTTCTTTTTAAAAAAAAAAAAAAAAAAAAGCACCAAAAAACTGATGTTTTTTCAGCAGCTTTTGACAGGCATTGGACAAAAAAACTCAGTTTTATGAAGTTTTTAGGATTAGGTTTTCAGTGAGTTTTTTTGTCCATTGCCGTGTAGACCTAGCCTAAGCGCCGGGAAGCGAAGGGAACCTCAGATCCTCGGTGCTTAACTCTTTAATTGCTGCAGTCCGTGACCACGGCATAATCAAATGGCATATCCCTGCTCCATCAGGTGATCGGGACTCCCATTGACCTGGTAGAGTCCAGGGACCGTCTGTACAGTCAGCCCTGGGGACCTTGAGTGGCCCAAAGGCTGTCGGTATAACAAGTCCGCAGTCAGGGCACCCTCAAACTGCATTTGCAAATACATTACTAAGTATGAAAAAAAAAAAATTGTGTTAGTTATCCATTAATGGGATTAAAAAAAAACAAGAAAAAAAATCTAATAAAAAAATACTTTGCATACATTACACAAAAAAACACTACACATATTAGGTATTATACGACCATAATAACCTGTAGAATTAATCTAACAGGTTAATTAGTGTAAAAAATGATGACTTGAAATGCAGGAAGGCACAAACTACAATGATCATTCAGGACTTTTCAGGCCTGGGGCTTAAGTTGTTTTTTCTGACAATAAGTCGATCACAAATGTCCTTCTTTGCTGGGACCTGAGCAATAAGCTGTAATTTGTGGTGTCGTGACTCATCTATGGAGGACGGCACCACACTAGGCCGCTTAAAAGATCAGTGAAAAGGGCAGCACCCACATATCTGCATTACTCCTACAGAATGTGAATGGATGGACAGGGCATGTATTCTACTGCAGCTCCATGCAAACAGTGGGGCTCGGGGGCCCTGTTCTCATTATACATAGAAGCCCAGTGGTTGGATGCCCGCCAATCCGACACTTATGGCCCATCTTGTGGATCAAGGTCATCTTGTCCATTGGGCACAATAGGCAGTTGCCCCACCGTAATAGGGGTCCCAGGTGGTCAATGGTAGGTCCTCGGAAATCAGGATACATGCTCTTGATCCCGGGTTGGAATTGCTTGTTTAACGGTTTGTATGTTCTCAGGATGCACAAACTGATAAAAGCCTTCATAATCCACCAATTAGTTTTGTAGGCTGTAGATCGCTTTAGGCCTGAAACACACAATGGTCACTGAAATAACTTGAAACTGACATGTAATTATAAAATTAAATTTTCTTAAAATCAACTAATGAAAATCAGACATTGGTTCTGAATTGTGATTCAACCAAAAAAATGTAAAAACAAACTAATGAAACTAATGACCTGGACAGAGATGATGGATCCCCTTAGGGTATGTTAACACAGAGTATTTGCCGGCGTATTTAGGGACATAATTGCATTGCAATACGTCCGAAATATGCTCCGCAACTACTGTGATTCATAACTCTCATTGAGTGTTATGATAAGCCGTGCGCGGCAGGAGAAAAAAGTAACTGGTCAATTCTTCCCTGTGCTTAAATGGGGAATGGAAGCTATACGATATTATCTTGCAGTAAGAAGCACCTTCCTATTTGCCCATAATGATTGTGTTCTGAGCCTTTTAAAGAGAATCTGTCATATAGGTTATGCCCCCCTTGCTGAGGACAGCACAAGCTAGTGACAGACATGCTGTTTCCAGCACTGTGTCCCTTATTCTGCAAGATGCTGTAGTTTTAGAGCATTTACTCCTCAAATCTTATTCATGAGCAGGTGGAAGCCCCGCCCACCAAATGCTAGCCCCACCCAATCAGTTGTGAGGTGGGCGGGTCTAGCCTCAAATGACTTTTCATGACTCTCTTCTGGCTGAAAACTGCAGTTTTGAGTATTAAATACTAGAAAACTGCTGCATCTTACAGAATAAGGGACACAGTGCTGGAAACAGCAGGTCTGTCACTAGCTTGTGCTGCCCTCAGCAAGGGGGGCATAATCTATATGACAGATTCCCTTTAAATTTCATTCTGACTCATAACTATTTTCTGTTTGATGGAAGGCATTACCATTAGCTGAGTGGCACTGCAAAGAGGAGCCCTGTAGTTCCCACTTATGCAAATCTGCTTCTGGGCTGGTGGGAGGCCACAATGTTTTTTTCAGGGGTTGAGGAAGGGGCGCAGGCCAAAATAGAATACTGAGGTCGATATATTGACAACTTCGTCATCATTTGGATGGGGACTAAATCTGAATTTGTCACGTTTGTCGAACATCTTAACAACTGTATTGGCTTTAGGTTTACCTAAGAAATGCAGGATTCTAGCCTTGTGTTTTTAGACCTTATTCAAAAGAGACCTGACAGTAGCATCTATATATAGAAAACCCAGTGCGGGAAATTCCCTGCTCAGGTGGTAACATTTTTCATCCACGTGGGATTCCCAAAGGCCAATACATAACAATTTGACGTAACTGGTCTACCCTGGCCACTTTTAAGAAAGAGGCAGATCTTCTAAAGAAGCGTTTTGTGGAAAGGGGCTATCCAAAGGACATCTTATCTCAAGCATATAAATTTGCAAGAGATTGTGAACGGACTAGCCTTTTACAAAAACAGACCTCACAATCCAATGATTTTTCCACTAGAGTGATTGGAACCTTTGATGAGGCTTCTCCTCAAATTAAAAGTATTTTCACACAATTCTGGCCTCTTTTGACTTAGGACCCAATCCTTTCTGATATCCTTGATGCTTATTCTAGTATCACCTATAGGAGGGGGGAGAAACATAGTAGATTTCATAGTGAATAGCCATTATGTTCCTGCATTGAATAGTGGTACCTGGTTGTCATCTAAGATCTCTTGTACTTTTAGATGTGTAGGCTGCAAGGCTTGTGAATTTATTCACATTTCCAAGATGTGCAAAAATTATCACACTGGTCGCTCTTTTAAATTATATGGATATGTGAATTGTAAAACTAAAGGCGTAATCTTATCGATGCTCATGTGAATGCCCCCTGATGTATGTGGGCAAGACAAAATGTGAGTTTAGGCGCCGTGTTCTGGAAAGTATTGGAGATATTCAGCATAACCGTGACCTCAGTCGCGAGACATATGAATTTAGTACTTAAAGGGGATGTATCGCTTCATCAGTTCGGCTGTTTTCTTGAAGCTTGATTCTCTCAGTTCCTGAAATCCATGGGCGTGTATTCCCCTCTCAGCTGGGTGTTTCTTAACTGAAGGGGGATGACATCATCCCCACTTCACTGTTCATGCTCGCATCCGAGTCAGTGTTTCCAACCCCCCCCCTCCACATGTCACTGTGTCCTTCCTTTCCTATGCAGTCTTATTTTGTAAGAGCTGTTTACATAGCAAACCCTGCATTCAGTCTAGACAGTCTTCTATGAACTCCGAGCACTGATCTCTTCTTCTCTCACCGCTGGAGGTTTGTTACAGTTGAATCCAGTCTTCTATGAACTTATACAGAGCAGCACAGATCCGTCTCCCTTCTATGTTTACACGCAGGAGTATTAGGCACCGAGGCACAATTCTGCTGTTTTCTGATTGTAGAAGCAGCTGCAGTGTTACTGTGCAGCTGCTGGCTGTGCAGAGTGAAATGTTGCCAGCCCCTTATTCTGAGTGAGTGAGGCAGGAATGCACACTCCCGTGAATACGACCCAGGGCCAGACAGAATGTAAATTAGTAGCGCCGTCAGCCAATGAAATGAAAGAAGGTGGGATCCGACAGGCACTGGGGAACAGTGTTTACACAAAACGAAGAGAAGGGAGACAGTGAAAACAAGACAGTTTTGCAAAATGACATCCAATTGCAAAGTTGTTTGTTTTCACTATTCCCTTATTCTGAAGACCATTTAATGAAATGATACAACCCCTTTAAGGATAATCCTCTTGCCTTGTCCTTTTCAGTGGTGGAAGTTGACACTCCTCTACCATGACCTGGAAATTTTGAGAAAAAGACACTACAACGAGAAAAACAGTGGATTTATCATTTAAATACTGTGAAACTCAAAGGACTGAATGATTTTATTTCATTTACTTCATTTGTTTAGCCTGGTTTCAATATTGGTTCATTTTCTTGACTATCCTTCACTGGTTAATATATAATTCATAATTATATATAATTTTTTTTAGCTTTCAATTGACTCTCTCTATACTATTTGTAACAGGCAGGATATGTAATGATATTGAGGTGGTGTGTCTTGTAGTTTTGGTATCAGAGTAGTAAATCAATTTATTTTTTCATCATACTATATATATATATATCTATATATATATATATATATTTGTGTTCCCCCCTGTTTATCTCTATATGTACATACTTGGGCGCATTACATGTGCGCCTTTTTTTTTTTTTATCATAGCCTTAGTTATTCTAGTTCCAGCTTCGTCTTGTATCTTTATCGTGCCCGGCACATTTAGTTTAATAGTATTCTAATCTTTCCTAGTTCTGGTCTCTGTACTGGGCATTGGCCGCGTCTGGCGCATTTGCATAAGTGTGGCTCACGCATGCGCAGGATCTCATTCTATTCTATTGGGTGCCCTTAGTATCCGTATTTGTCTGTGATGATTATTATTTGTTTCAGTTAGGGGCCGTTCACACGGCTTATTTCTGGCACGGATTGCAGTCGTATTGGGCGCCGTATTTGCGCTGCAGTACGGCTGGAATCCGTGCAAGCCATTACGGTAATCCAGAGTTCTCATAGAGAACTATGGAATCCGTCTCCTCTCCCCGCTCGCCGAATATGCCGGGCGGGGAGAAAGTGACATGCACATTATCCCGGCGAGATACGCGCCGTGAATGATGCATGTCTATGCGGCCGGCGAGCTGCCGGACCCCCGCTGCATGGTGCCGGCTTAATTGAGGGGCGAAATCCGTCCCCGCAATTACGGCGGCAATAAGCCGTGTGAACCGGGCCTTAATGTTTGCTCTCTTTTGGTCATTTATTATTTATTTTGGTGCACTGTATTGGAATATATGGGTATTTGGTTTAGGCTTTTCTCTTTGTTAGTGAGTAATAGGATATTTTAGGATCCTCTAAGTCTAGGTTCCGGTTGGGGTTGCCCTTATTGGGGCGGTTACCCGAATTTGATGGATAGGTAGTTAGTATCTGTTTAGGGAATTGATAGGGTAATTTTGTAGGATTTTTTTATTGGATATTATTAAAAGTTTATTTTTTAGGTCTTACTATTTTGTCTAAGGTCTATACCCCTTTGTGGCTTTCTACACACCATGATACCAAAAAGCACAGTGACTACTTTTTACCTTTTAAATAAGCAGACTGATCACATGTTTGAAGACACCTGTGATGCTAATAACAGGACATACCATAGTTTAACACGTCCCTATGGTCAAATTATTTTTTGGGTGCTTTCAAACAGCAAAGTTTGGGTGCAGTTTTAGCTGTGTTCCAATTATGTGCCTTTATTACCAACAAGCTTCTTTCACTTATCTAAATTGCTTGGAAAGTGAGCAACCAATTATTGAGTTTGCAACCCACGACTTCAAACACAGACATTTATTACTTACTATAAAAAAACTTTCTGAGCAATTTAGATAAGTGAAAGAAGCTTGTTGGTAATAAAGGCAGTTTAATTGGAGCACAGTTAAAGGTAACCTGTCACATAGATTATACCCCCTTGCTGAGGACAGCACAAGCTAGTGACAGACCTGCTGTTTCCAGTGCTGTGTCCCTTATTCTGTAAGATGCTGTAGTTTTAGAGCATTTAATGCTCAAATCTTATTCATGAGCAGGTGTTAGCCCCGCCCACCAAAAACTAGCCCCACCCACCTGGCAGTTATTCACATGTTTCTACCTATTCAAAGTTAGGGTTTGTTCACACAATGTTTTTGGATACGATTTTGGGTCCGTGTTCGACCCGAAAATCGCATCCAAAAACGTAGTGTCTATCAGATCCAATATCATAGCAGGATCACACCCTATGCTATATAGCTCCGCGTGCTTTCGCTCCAAGAATTGTCATGTCAATTCTTGGAACAGATCCGACAGACGCAATGAGACACGTATCTGCGATCACTCGTCTGAACACCGATACGTGTTTTGCATTACAAGCAGTGTAAAATCACACTACTCATTGTTAGATGCGTCCAAAAGCGTATGTTCACATGGAGCAAACACGCTGTGTGAACATAGCCTAAGGGCTTGTCCCCACAGCAAGGGTTTTTGGACAGTTTTACAGATGGTTTTCTGTTTTGAAAACCGTCTGTAAACCGGCTGTCAAGCTTTTACACTGACCTCTACGGGAAAACCCGTGCAGCGGTCCCCACTGCACCGATTTTCTGCAGGACGGTTTTTTAGACCGCCGGCGGTCTGAAAAACATTGACCATGTTCATTCTTCTGCCTGGTTTTCGGGCGGACAATGAACATGTCAATGCGAAGGGAAGGACTTTTCTCCATAAACAGCGGAGAAAAGCCGCCCTCTGCAGCCGTGTACGTGGCTCCTTAACAGAGCAAATACCAGTTGGATAATCCGACCGGTATTTGCTCTCTGCCATGGGGACATGCCCTAGGTTAATCAGTTGTGAGGTGGGCGGGTCATGAATTAAACTGACTCTTTTCATGACTCTTTTCTGGCTAAAAACTGCAGATTTGAGCATTAAATACTCTGAAACTCCAGCACCTTAACCCCTTACCGCCGGAGCCAGTTTTGGCCTCTCTGACAGAGCCCCATTTTTTAAATCTGTCATGTGTCACTTTGTGAGAATAACTTTTTGACACTTTAACCTATCCATGTGATTCAGAGATTGTTTTCTCGTGACACATTGTGCTATAAGAAGTAAGAAATTTTGGTCCAAAAAATGATTGTTTATTTGTGAAAAACAAATTATCGTGAAAAATTTACAATTCAAACTTACAAAAAATTCTGCATGTAAACGATAGTTTTCCACTCAAAATAGTTTAAACTAGCATCTACCAATGTCTGCTGTAGTTTGATCATTTTTTAAATGTTTTTTTTTTTTTTTTTACGACATTAGGGGGCTTATAAATTTAGTAGTAATTTTCAAGAAAATTTGCAATATACATATTTTTAGGGACCAGTCCAGTTCTAACGTGACTTTGATTGAACTGTATGTTTCCCCCATAAATGACCTCATCTAAGAAACTACACACCATAAAGTATTCAAAACCGAATTTAGGGAGTTGATTAACCCATTAGGTGTTTCACAGGAATTAAAGCAAAGTGGAAGTGAAATTTCCAAATTTCAATTTTTTTTGCAGATTTTAAATTTTTATACATTATTGACAAGAATACGGTAAATGTGATCAGGGAAATGCAACTTAATATTGATTCCCCAGATTCTGCCGTTTTCAGAGATTATTATTATTATTATTATTTATTTTAAAGCGCCATTGATTCCAGGGGGTTACATACATTACATAAGTCAAACGAGTACATTGATAAGGGATAATGACAATTGGGACTACAGAGGGAGAGAGGACCCTACCACGCGAGGGCTTACAATCTACAAGGGGGGGGAAAGAGACAGGAGGTGAGGGGCAGACCCTGTTTGTGGAGGAAGTAGTGGGCAAGTTTAGTGAAGGTTATAGGCAAGCCCCGAAGAAAAGGGTTTTTGGTTGCTTTTGAAGCTGGTGAAAGTGGAGGGGAGTCTGATGTGTTGGGGCAGTGAGTTCCAGAGTGTGGGTGAAGCACGGAGAAGTCTTGGAGACGGTTGTGTGAGGAGCTGATAGGGGAGAGCAGAGAGGAAGGTCCTGGTGAGAGCGGGAGAGTGCGTGAGGGGAGATATTTGGAAATTAGGGCAGAGGGTGTATGGAGGGGAAAGGGTCTTGGAGAGCCTTGTAGGTCATGGTTAGTAGCTTGAAATGGAATTCGGGTGGGCAATGGGAAGCCAGGAAGGGATTGGCAGAGGGGAGAGGCAGAGGAGTAGCGAGGAGAGAGGTGGGGTAAGACGGGGGAGCAGATTAAGGATGGATTGGAGGGAGCGAGGTGGGGGCTAGCTGGGAGGGCCACAGAGAAGGATGTTGCAGTAGTCTAGGCGGGAGATGACAAGGGCATGGACCAGCTTTTTGTAGTGTCATAGCCAAGGAATGAGTTGGAAAGCGAGAGATGTTTTTTCAGGTGGAGGGCGGCAGGCAGAGGTTTAGGGGTTGGATTTGTGGTTTGAAAGATAAAGCAAGTCTAGGATTACCCCAAGACAGCGGACTTGTGGGACCTGGTGAAAGTGTAGAGCCGTTGACTGTAATAGAGAGATCAGGGCAGGGGGAGAGTTGATGGTGGGAAAGATTTATGAGTTCTGTTTTTTCACATTTAGTTTTAGGAGACGTGAGGAGAAGAAGGGGGAAATGGAGGACAGACAGCCGGGGCCGGGAAGTAGAGAAAAGTGACTCGGGGCCAAGATGTGATTTAGGATGTAATTAGATGTAAGATATCCCATAGTGGCCCTGTGTTTTTATTTGGCTCAACACCTCCAGAATAGGAGGAGAAAATACTGGATCTGGGGCCTCATTTTCTTTACAATTTTATTTAGGGGCCATTTCAGGTTTGGGGACACCCAAAGGTTCCAAAACTTAAAAAAACCCACAAAGCCCCCATATTTGGAAACTAAAAACCCCTTAAAAAATATCCGGGGGGTGTATGGTATATCACCCCACAGGCTTTCAAAAATTTTTTTTTTAAAAAAACCCCAAAAAATTGTGTTACCAAATTTTCTTCCCAATTTCGCAAAACCAAACATGGGGTGTAAACTGCTGTTTGGGCGCATGGCGGGGGCTAAAAGGGGGAGGGAGCGCTATTTGGTTTTTTGGCGCCAAGTATTGGGGGGGCCATGTGCATTGCGAAGCCCCAAAGTACTAGAAAGTTTGAAACCTTCCAGAAGTTGCCCCTTTTTTGGATTCAAAAAACCCCTCAGGGACCCAATCAAAGGGGTGATTTTGCATTTTGGGCACACGGGTGTTCCTAGTTTTTTTTTAGCATTGGGCCATGGAAAGGGAAAGGGGGGAAAAGCATTCCCCGCCATTGTTTTTGGGCTTCATTTTTACAGTAATTGCCATACGGGGGTAAATGACGGGATAACTTTACATGGGGGGCGGGGACAATTACTGATAAAAATTTTTTATAGTTTTTTTGGGTTTTATTACTTTTTTAACAATAGAAGCGAGTTTTTAAAAAAAAGTTGCGTTTTTATGTTGTCCCATTCTGACGCCCTAGCTTTCTTAATTTTTTGCTATGGACTGCTTGTGGGCTTGTTTTTTACGAGATGAGTTGATGGTTTTTTGGACCATTATGGGGGGGGGATGTGATGCTTTGATCATTTTTTTAAGGTTTTTTGAGACATTTTTTTACAAAAAACAGCAACCTGGGAGTTTTTTTTATTTTTATTTTTTACAAGGGTCACTGTGCTATAAATGACATGTAGTTTTCCTCAGCAGGTTGATACGAATTTCGCAATAACCCCATTTTTATATTTTTTTTTAATGTTTTAAAAGCTTTTACACAATAAAAAAACTTTTATTGAAAAGGAAAACACGTTTTTTTGCATCACCCAGTCTAGAGCCATAACTTTTTTTTTTTTTCTGTTTAGGGCTGTATAGGGACTTTTTTTTTGCGGGATGAGTTGACTTTTGGGGGGACAAACTTTAAGACGCTTTTTAAAAACCTTTTTTGGAAAAGGGTGAAGAAAATACGCAATCCTAGCAGTGTTTTTTTTTTTATTTTTAATAGGTTCACCGTCGTATCCGGAAATTAGTTTTACTTGGGGTTGAGACGATTACGGGATACCCAATTTATGTTTTTTTTTATTTGAAAGCCAATTTTTGAAAAAAAATTTTTTTTATTGTGTAAAACAATATTTAGCATCGCATCTTCTAATAGCCAGCTTTTTTTTTTTTTTCCGTAAAGAGACGTGTAAGGAACTTTTTTTTTTTCGAGATAACTACGTTTTTAATTGGTACAATTTGGCATTTTTTATGAGTTTTTGATCGCTTTTTATTTCATTTTATGTGCTGAGATGTACAAAAATCGCAATTCGTGACGTTTTTTTTTTTTATTTTTACGGGTTACCGTACGGGTTTAAAAACGAGACAGATTTTTAAGGGGGGGTCGTACGCACACGGCGATACCAAATAGGGTATTTTTTTTATTTTTTTATCTTTTTTTGGGGGGATTGCGTTTTAAAGGGCGATGTACGGTTTTTATTTTTTTTTTGTGTTTTTTGATTTACTTTTTCACACTTTTTTCACTTTTCCCCAGGGGGGAAAATTCCCGAAGATCGTCAGATCAAAAATTTTTGGGCCCCCAACAGAGAAGCATTTGGGCCCTCCCCTCAAACTCCGCCCCCAGCAACCCAACCTCCCCACCCAAACATGCCCACTGCCCCGCCCCCAGAAATCACATCACCCTGCCCCCAAACGGGGGAGGGGGGGTTGGCGGCTGGCTAGGTAGGTAGGTAGGTGGCCGGGCGGCAGGCTGGCTAGGTAGATAGATGGTCGGGCAGGTGGCTGGCTAGGTAGGAAGGTAGGTGGTCAGTCGGGCGGCTGGCTAGGTAGGTAGGTGGTGGTCGGGCAGGCAGCTGGCTGGCTAGGTAGGTGGCAGGGCGAAGACTGGCTAGGTAGGAAGGTAGGTGGTCAGGCAGGCGGCTGGGTAGGTAGGAAGGTAGGTGGTCAGGCGGGCGGCTGGCGAGGTAGGAAGGGAGGTGGTCAGGCGGGCGGCTGGCTAGGTAGGAAGGTAGGTGGTCAGGCGGGCGGCTGCTAGGTAGGGGCAGGGTTAGGGTGGTTAGTGCGGGCGGCTGGTGGTTAGGTAGGTGGCAGGGCGAAAGACTGGCTAGGTATGGAGGTAGGGGTTGGTCAGAGGCTGGCGGGCTGGGTAGGTAGGTAGGTGGCAGGGCGAAGACTGGCTTGGTAGGTAGGTAGGTGGCCAGGCGGGCGGCTGCCTAGGTAGGTAGGTGGCCAGGCAGTTAGGGTGGTTAGGTAGATAGGGGGCCAGGCAGTTAGGGTGGTTAGGTAAGTGGCAGGGCGGGCAGCTGGCTAGTTAAGTAGGTGGCCGGGCAGTTAGGGCGGTTAGGTAGGGAGGTTGCCGGGCGGGTGGCGGGCTAGGTAGGTAGGTGGCCGGGCAGGCAGCGTTCCCCTCCCTCCTTCCCTCATACAGCCGCTGAGAGGAGGTCCCGGCTCAGCTGCACTCCAGTGAGAAATCTTCTACTTACATGATCCCTGCGTGCTGTAGCCGGCGTCGGGACCTACTCTCTCTGTCTCAGCGCCACGTTGTGTGCCAAGTGGCGGGATGCGGAACAAATTGAATTTGTGAAGCTCCGCCCCGAGGGGCGGGGCCTCACTGATTCAAATTATTCGTATCCCGCCCACAGACAGAGGAGGAGGGCCCGGCTCTGGCTACAGCGCGCAGGGTTTTTGTAAGTAGATTTCTCACTGGAGCGCAGCTGAGCCGGGAGCGCGGGTCCCCTCTCAGCACCGCCGACACTCGCCGGGCGCCATGTAGAGCACGGCGCTCGGCTGTGCTGTGCTCTATTGTGCAGTGTTTGAAATAAGTGGGCCTGCTTGAAGCGGGCCCCTTATTTCTCCGGGCTCCGTACAGGAGTACGGGTTGTACCCCCTGTACAGCGGCCTTGCAAGTTCTCTTTAAAACTGCACTGTGTGAAAGCAGCCTTAGGGTATGTTCACACGGCTTATTTTGGGGCGCATTTCGCATTGTATTTGCGCTCTAATATGAGCGAAATGCGCCACAATCATTACGGTAATTCACAGCTCTCATAGAGAACTATGGATTACGCCTCCTCTCCCTGCTCGCACAATACGATCGTATTGTAGGCGCGGGGAGATAAGTGACATGTCGTCTATGGGGCCGGCGAGCTGCCAAAACCCCCACCCCGCGCCGATCAGCGCGACTCCCCGAACACCCGGCGTAATTGCGGAGCGTACTGTACGCCCCGCAATTACGCAGTGTGAACATAGCCTTAGGCTTTCCATCATTTTTGGCCAGGCCAGTTTCATTAGTTATTTTTTTTCAGTTGAACCACAATTCATTAGTTGATTTTCAGTCCCTTTAGGCCCCGTTCACACGGCTTATTTGCCGACAGATTGGCGCCGTATTCCGCGCCGGATTTGCGCTGCAGTATGGCGCCAATCCGTCGGAGTCATTACGGTAATCCACTGCTCTCATAGAGAACAGTGGATTCCGTCGCTCCTCCCCGCTCGGCGAATCTGCCGCGGGGGGGAGTAAGTGACATGCACATTATTTATGGTGCGTACGCGCCGTAAACAATGCATTGTCTATGGGGCCGGGAGCGGCGCCCCCGCCGCGCTCTGGCCCCGCCCCCGTCCTGCCCCTTATTGACGGCGGATTTGTGCGCTCAATACGGCGCACAAATCCGTCGGGAATAAGCCGTGTGAACACTGTTTTACTTTGATACTCCAAGCTCCTGTATTGACCATTGTGGATTTTGTTGTTGTCTATGAGGACAGATGCGTAACAGCATATCCCCACAATATCTGCCACTCAGCTTTCCTAGGCTCCTGAATGTCTGCAGGTTGTTATGTGACTAGTAAACCTCAGTGACAGTGCAGAGCACCATAGCCCACAGAATGGCTGTGATACTATGAGAGGAGAATCTTTATTACAGCCTCTACAGCCATGACACATATCTATGACCTATGCACTTATACAGCTCTGTGCACTGGGCTCCCGTTGCTAGGACACCCCTAATTCACCACCACCCCCAGCCTGGAGGGACAACCGCAGCGTAACCGCTAAGCCACGCCCACCCCAGACACATTCACCAATCAGCGAACCGGCGAAGTGGACTCAGGTCACGTGGTGTGTCTTCATCATGGCGGCGCCCAGGCTGGTAGGTCACTGGTAGTAACATCAATATATTGTGTGTAGGACGGGGGCAGAACGCTGCGTTTATACATGTGTGTGTGCACGGCGACAGGGGCTCGTCTCACGCGGGTTATGCAATACAGAGGCGATGAGCTGGGGTCTCACAGGGTGTTACAGAACTGGAGGACAGGTTTGCGTCTATTCGGTGTAATACGAGATCAATATCTCGGAGGCAGAGAGTGGAGCAGTTACCAATAGCAGCCAATCAGCGCGCTGCTTTTATGTTCTGCATTGTATTGGGATAATGACAGCAGGAATCTGATTGGGTGCTGGGACAAGTGACGACTTTTGTTTGGTTGCTGGGGGCAAGTGAGCCCTTTTGATTGGTTGCTGGGGGCAAGTGAGCACTTTTGATTGGTTGCTGGGGGCAAGTGAGCACTTTTGATAGGTTGCTGGGGCAAGGGACCACTTTTGATTGGTCGCTGGGGGCAAGGGACCACTTTTGATTAGTTGCTGGGGGCAAGGGACCACATTTTGCCTTTAGAAGAGGCTCTTTCAATTTGGGGAATTTTGCTGCTTATAAATCTATGTTCATTGTATCATTTCATTAAATGGTCTTCAGAATAAGGGGACAATGAAAACAAGCAACTTTGCAATTGGATGTCATTCGCTGTCTTGTATTCACAGTATTCCTTATCTTGTGTTTTTGTTTACACTGATATCCAGTCCAGGTCGGATCCCTCCTCCTTGCATTTCACTAGCTGAGAGCTCATTTACATTCTGTACAGCCCCCGGTCATATTCACGGAGCTGTGTCTGTCACTCAGAGTAAGGGACCGTCACATTTTCACTTTATACAGGCAGAAGAAACAGAATTACACTGAAGGGCTTACACAATCAGGAAACAGCACAATTTGTGTCGATCCCTGCCTGACTCAGAGTTAGGGGCCGTAGCATTTTCTCTCTCCACACCCAGCAGAAACAGACTGCAACAGATTCTACAATGAGAAAACATAACAGTTGTGTCCCGGTGCCTAACTCTCCTGCATAGAAGCGAGATCTGTGCTGTTCTTAGAGCATCTCCAGCTGTGAGAGGAGAAGAGTTCAGTTGCTCAGTCTAGATTGAATGCAGCCTGTGGTATGTATACAGCTCTTACAAAATAAGACTGCATAGGGAAAGACACAGTGACATGTGGACTCCGAGAGGGGGAGGGAGAGTCTCGGGAGTCAGCATGCACAGTGAAGGGGGGATGATGTCACCCAGCTGGGAGGGGAAGAAACGCCCCTGCATTCACAGAGTTGAGAAGCTCAGAGCAGTGTGAATCAGCCGAACTAAGGAAGCGATACATCCCCTTTAAACAGTCTGATAAGCTTTTTAACCACTGTTGGCCTGTGTGTCTAGAAATGCTCGCAATGTACCCATCGCGTTCTGTCGGCCAGACGTGTGCCAAAGTGATGTTCAATTGGCCTGAATATGTTGGTTTAACTTTTTGTTTTTCAGTTTTACACTTTTTTTTTGCATTCCTTATAGAGTTTTGTGCTAGAACCTCCATGTTGTGCTATTCCTCTGTTGTTCCTACTGGAAATGTGTGAATAAATCGACATCTCAGCATTAATAATAATCTTTATTTCTATAGCGCCAACATATTCCGCAGCACTTTAAAATATAGAGGGAATAAGCACAGACAAACCAGACATTACATTATAAAAAAGCTACTTACAAATGAGATCCTACTCGCAAGAGCTTACAATCTATTAGGGTGTATGGGTGAAACAAAGGGTGACAAGTGCTTGGTTTACAATGGTCCGGCCATGTGACATAAATATAGGGTAGTATACTTTTCCTTATTAAAGGACCTTGTTCCTGCACATTCCCAGGCAAGGGACACATCATGTTTACAGCCTTTGTTTAACATACATGACCGGACAAGTATGTTAAAAGGGTTTTTTGGTTCCTAGAAAAAATAAATATTAAGCGCCAAGTGCCCCATTAAAAAAAAAGTATACTTGCCTTCTTCTGCCCCTCAGTTCCCGAGGGCCGTAATTGGGACGTGTCCCTTGCCTAGAACTGTTCCGGGACAAGGAAGATACTAATTATCCATTGCCAGTTTCTTCAAACTTTTCCAGGAGGAATAAGGCTATGTTCACACGGCTTATTTTGGGGTACAATTCGCCACGTATTTTGCGGCGTAATGCGAGCGAAATGAGCTCCAACCATTACGGTAATTCACAGCTCTCATAGAGAACTATGGATTCCGTCTCCTCTCCCCGGGCGTACAATACAATCGTATTGTACGCGCGGGGAGAAAATTGACATGTCACTTATTCATGGCGCTTTTGCGCATAGAGTAATGCATGTCTATGGGGCCAGCGGGCTGCCGACCCCTCTGCGCCGCGGGAGTACGCGCTGATCAGTGCGACTCCCCGACCACCCGGCGTAATTGCAGGGTGTACTGTACGCCCCTCAATTAAGCCGTGTGAACATAGCCTAACAGAGGAACGGCACAACATGGAGGCCCTAACATAAAGGAGACTTGTGTGCAAATAGGTGCGTCCAAGTGCATTGTGCCAAGTGTATGATGCGCCTGAATGTATGGTGTCTAAGATTTATCGCACCTCACCTGAATGTTTGCCGCATTATGGAACTTATTAATGCGCCAAACACGCTATTGGCTAACAGGCTATAGATAGGCTGAAAATAAAATAAAAGTCGTTAGAATAGCATGTCAGTGAATAGAAGCTATAGTAATGAGCTTGTTTGGAGGACCACAGGTCCCAGCAAGACCTGTGCTGTGCTGACTCCTGCCGTATGTAGAATAAAGGGTGAGAGCAGCAAAAATAAATTTCACGTTAGATAAAGAGAGACAAAGACTACTTACTCTTGAGGAACTGAGGCTTCGGTTCCCGGGGGTAAACATCTCTTTCTTCTCATACCTTAGCGCCCGTAGTTATGCCAGTGCCATTATGACACAGATAACCTCACACGAATGGAACCCGGACCTCTGGAAAACTTTGGGTTATAGCACCTCCTCCAGGGGACTGACATCTCATCTCTATAGATTCCTACATCAGCCCTTAGATTTTGCACAAACAAATATGGGAATTACAAAATGGGTAACGGATGACCCGGAGTTGGGACTTACAATCCTTCAACAGGCTTTCAATAATAGCCGCAAATTCTTATCGGCTAGTAGATACCTAGAAATGTCCCTGCAGCTATACCACAGAGCCTATATATCACCAACTAGAGGTTTCAGGATGGGGATCTTTGAGAGTGACAGATGTTTCCGCTGTCGAGCCCAAGGGGCAGACATATACCACTGCCTTTGGGATTGCCCAGTAGTCCAGAGATTCTGGAATAGGGTGATGTCCTTCACAAGGGAACACTTAACAAACTACGTCCCTAACAACCCACTATGGGCCATATTTGGACATGTGGACACCCAAAGAACGCCCTGTGCACCGGGGAGTAGGAAGCTTCTATACATGATCTCAGCAGCAGGGATTAAAACAATCCTAAACACCTGGATACACGACACTCCCCCGCCCTTCAAAATGTTCCTGGAAAAGCTGTCCTACATCATGAAGATGGACTGGGTAGAGGCCTCACAAAAAAAAGGAATCGCATACCAAAAAATTTTTGGAAACATGGAGTAGTTTTATCCCTTTATTACCGGATAGGATAACAACAGGCCATAAAAGGCTGTTTCAGTCTTACAACATGGTATCAACAACAACTCTTACTGGGAGACCACCTATATAGCTATATGCCAGCATAATAGCAGAGGAGACCTGGGGGTCGTGCGTCGCTCACCCGCTTGCTTCTGCAAATTGAGATGGTAAAAGGCGTCATTGTTTGACAAGTTGACTGATCTTTTGCATGTTAATGGTTTCCTGCACATGAAACGGTTTGTGTGAAGGAAAACTAGAGTGTTTTAAGATGTCTATTTCGTACTCAAAAATCTTGAATACTAATGGAAAATCTGTTTGAGCTTAGACACCTATGTGCCTATAGATAATCTCATGCGGCAACATTAGCTAAAAAGCATGGAGTTCAGCTACATTGGTCAACAGCGAAACAAGCTGGAAAAAAGAAGACGCCTGCATCAACGAGATGGATCTTTAAGCTCTATCGTTATTTAGTTTTATATTTTTGTTTGTTTAACAGAAAAAAAGGAAAAGAATGCACTTCACTCTGTAAACGTTTGAAAACCCATAAATGCATGTCTAGGGATAAGCAACTATTCAACGGTGCTGTATTGGAGTGTTAATAAACACATTTAAAAAAAAAAAAAAAAAAAATTTCACGTTTAATGTAGTCAAAATTAAAAATCTGAACATTCATATCAGTGGGTTGTTTAATGTAAAACGAGTTTTCGATTCTATTTATTTTAATGACATTTTCTAGGAGATATTTTTATATTTTTGGGATATTATATGTTTTTATATTAATTTTATATCATAAAATTTGTATTAAATTTAACTAATTTAATTTGATATAGTTTGATAATTATCAGAAATTACTTTTTATTATTGTACTGATGTAAGTTGAGAAATAAGGGACATTTATTTCCGTAACAGAAAATCTAGCTCCACTTCGACTCCTCAGGCCACATTGAACAGGTCTGCCTATTCCAGCATTATACATCGCAGCCCACTTGCTTTTGGCGCTTTCTAAACCAGAAAAGGATGAAAAACCCTTTCATACGTGTCTCCCGAAATGTCTACTTTGTTTTTATGAGCAGACACACCACTGCTCATTGGCTGCTACGGTCATGCTCCTCTGCTTATATCATCGTTTAGAGCTGTTCACTTCTGCACAGTGGCGCAGACGAGAGGCACAAGGCATTCCCTTTCAAAAAAACAAAGTAAGGGTATGTTCACACCAGGGCTGTGGAGTCGGAGCCTATTTTGCAGGAGTCGGAGTCGTCATAAAAGGGATCGACTCCGACTCCCAAAATATATAATTAGTTGGTCCAGTTTGTTCGATGCAAAGAGCAGGAGGCATTGGGTCCGGCCAGTGCTACTGCTCCCATATCTTCAGCCTCATCACATGAGGAGTGTAATTGATGACCTGGAGCAGGCAAAGCGCTGCCCCAGGGGAAAAGATTCTGCTCCCAGGGCAAACAGATTTCAGCAAAATTTTTTCACCTGCTTTCAAAGAAGTAGAAGAGTTTAACCATTCATCAAAACTGACTGTGGCTGAGGCAATTCCTTTATAGAGATGTTGCCCCTGTGGTCACCGCTTTGCCCCCGACCCTAGTTAGTGTAGAGAGGCCGTTCTGTAGCCTGGAAATAATGAGATCAGATGTGAGGTCATGTATGCAGGATCTGATGGAGGTGATACTATTTCTCAGAACAAATTCAGAGACTCCACAAATGTTCCTGCAGTGTTTTGCATATTTACAATTTTTTATGATCTAAAGTCATATCCAATAAATATATTTTACACTAACGAGCAAAATGGTAACATTGTTTTGAACTTGTGACTTTCAGGCTCCATATCTCTCCATCCACTACAGCTTTGTACATGAGGCTACTGTAATTTTATACACAGTCATCTTACCTATCTTATACATAAATTTGACTTGCAAGTATTTAGCATCTGCTTCGTTCTGCAGATTCTTTCCTGTAACTGCATTGTTACTGTTTTGCTCCTAAAAATTAAAATGTTACATTTCATTATTTTCCAAGTATTTGGTAAATCCACCTTTTGGTTTTCAATACTGCCTGAATCCTTCTAGGCTCTGAATCAGACTCAAGCATTTCTTGACCAAAATCTGATCCCAGGTCTCTTCTACACATTCCCAATGTTGGTGCAGACTGGACTTGGATACAAATACAGCTTTTTCTTCAACTCTACCCACAAGTGTTCAAAAGATCAAAACATTGTTACCCTTTTGCTTGTCAGGGTCTGTTCTACCTAAATAGCTTGATTATTGTATCATATTGTGATAAACAGCCTGATGTTACCATTTTACTACAGTAAAGTTATCACTTAAACATGCGCCGTGGATGAGGGAGTCAGAGTCGGGAGTCGGAGGTTTGGGAAATTGAGGAGTCGGGGCTTTGGCTTGCCAACTCCACAGCCCTGGTTCACACAACTGATTTGGGGAGCGTACTTCGGCGCATAATTTTGGCGAAGTACGCCCCGCAAATACAGTAAAATTAATTAACAAGTCCAGCACTGGCTAGCGCATACTTTCAACTGCGCTAATGAAGGTGTATAGCAGGTACCCGCCGCAATACGCTGTGTGAATGCACCCTCAGGGTAGGTTTATATGATATATTTTCAACGCGATCGTTTCCGCACTTGTATTCCTTGAATTTCGGGATATAGAGCTGTTGAAAGTACACGCTAGCTGCACGTACTTTCAAAAGCAGGTACGTGCCACAATATGCCATGCTATATTGAGACCTCCCACAGAAATGGCCAGTGCGTACTTTCAACAGCAGGCATATTGCGGTTTGTACCGGTGTGCACTGCAACACGCTGTGTGAACATACCCTAAAAGTTTGTGTCTTTCCCTGAGTTGCAAAAGCAAGTTACTCAAGGTTGGTCCCATGTCTCTCATCGACGTAAAGCCTAAGGCTATGTGCACACGGGTTAACTGCGGGGCGTAATTACGCCCCGCAATTACGCCATGGGAGCGGGGGAGGGAGCAGGGAGCCGACACCTCGCCGGCCCATAGACAATCATTACCAGTGGCGCGTATACGCCGCTAGAAAGTGACATGTCAATTACCCCCCCCCTCCTCGGCGGATTCGCCGAGCAGGGACAGGAGACGTAATCCATAGTTCTCTATGAGAACTGTGAATTACCGTAATGACTGGGCCGTTTTCAGCCCGTAATTTGCGCACTTCGGCGCGTAATTACGGACCGAAATACGGCCTATTTTAAACCGTGTGAACATGGCCTAAATGTATGTTCACAATGTATAGAAACACACAAGCAAGTAAGCCAGCTCACCACTCTCCAGTATGGAGTTGCACGGATCCGCCCGTTTACAGCTTCCAAGATCCAAATAGTGGTAGATTGATCCAGCACATCCAAAGTGAAGTTAAAAGACCATACTTTATTGGCAATCCAATAAAAAATCATGTAGTAGCAGCACAAGGTAAGCTCACTACATGCTTTTTTAATGGATTGCCAATAAAGTATGGTCTTTTAACTTCACTTTGGATGTGCTGGTTCAATCTACCACTATATGTTCACAATGTGTATTGTGGCGTAACAGGTACGTGCAGCAATACACATGCTGTTAAAAGTACACGCTGGCCAGCACGTACTTTCAACAGCCCAATCCCCAGCACGTAAGCACCCGAAAGATGTGACATGTCGCTTCTTTTTACAGGCGCACAGTACACGCCAGGAAATACATTTCTTACATTCTTTAGCTCTCAATGAGTGCTACGATTTTACTGTATTTGTGGGGCGTAATTTGGCACTAGAACATCAGAACATATGTTTTTTGTATCATTTTAGAATTTAATGATTTGAAATAAAGCAATCATGAAGTTTTATATCAGAATCCTCTCTGCCTTGGAAGCTGGTGTTCATTTCTGCCCAAATCTACATGGGCGCTGGCTCTGCCTCATCATGCTTCCTTAGGGTATGTTCACACAGCGTATTTGCGGGGCGTAATTAGGCTGAAATATGCCCGGATTATGCCCGGCAAATACAATAATTCATAGCTCTCATTGAGGGCTATGATTCCCTGCCATCTTCCCCAGCATACAATACCCGCAGGTGTCAAACTGCCGGCCCTCCAGCTGTTGGGAAACTACAACTCCCATCATGCATTTGTATAATCTATAACAGTGGGCATGATGGGAGTTGTAGTTTCCCAACAGCTGGAGGGTCGGCAGTTTGACACCCCTGCAATACCCTCTGGGGAAAGAATTGACATATCACTTCTTCCTGGCGGTTACGTGACGGGGTAAGAGATTGTCAGTGGAACTGAGCGTTTCAGAAGGACGCACTGGGCAGCACATCTTCTGAAGCAGCGGGCGTATTGCAGGCGTATAGCGGTGCGCACAGTAGGTGCTGAAATACGCCTGCAATACGCCGTGTGAACATACCCTTGGAAGGGATCAGTATTGAATCTGGGTGAGCTGACTACTATTTTTTCTCTCCTGTCTTAGATGCGCAGTGTCAGAGTGCTGCCCGGCATCAGTCATGAGATCCTACGTTACAGCTCGTCCATCTCCTCTTCTGATACCAAGGGGAAGGTCATGAAGTATCTTATGGAAAACGTACCTGCTGTCCAGACGGCCATGAACTGGAACGCCAACTTCAAGCTGTGGAGACTGAAGGCTAAGAATGAGTATGTATTCTGTGCCAGAGATGGTGTCTTGTAAGGCCCCATCTGTACAGGACCAACAGGTGTATACACAGCAGGGTAGAATTCATACCTCCCAACAGTTCACGAAATGGGATACCCACAAGCTGACCCGATGCCTCTAAATGGACATCTTTTATCACTTTGGGGAGTTTCCAATGGGGCTTAAAATATTCAACAATTTCATATTCAAATATTGACCTATTTGGAAATCAGAACAAAAAATAAAATATCTATAAATGCAAGTGAATTGCTCAGAAAAGTAACGACGTGTATGAAAAAATAGCCTACAAATAGCATCCACCACCACAAATCAGACTTTGTACATATACCCCAACACACTTTTCGTTAACACTTTGGGTAACATGTCCAAAAAGTATCCATGCCAGTTTTAGGCGCATTAAATCAGTGTAAAGTGCGCCTGAAATTCCAGTACTTTCTAAAAAGTTGCGTCAGGTATACCTTAAGCGCCTAAAAAGGCGCATTGCGCTGAAAAAGGCGCATCACATCACATGCGCTGAAAAGGCGCACCGCATCAAAAAAGGCGCATTGCGCAACTCGCGGCGCATAGCATATCATGGGTGAGATATGTAATGCGCCTATTGTGGCGCATTGCCTGATTGAGGCGCATAACATATGTAATGTGCCTCAATAGACGCATTGCGCAACGGGAGTGCACAGTGCACCATATTTAGGCGCATTACAAAGTGTCGTGCGCGGCGTATAATGCGCCTAGTTTTGCTGTACGGCAGTTCATTTACAACAAGAATATGGCGGAGTGGTTTTGGCGCAAAATAGATAAAAAAAAACTGGCGTTGGCGTGTTGGGACATGTCGCCCTTTGTCTGGGTGAAATGCATGCAGGGACATATGTATGTGTTTTGTATCTATTGCCTGTATACGTTTCACTTCGGGACCTTTGTTTAGGTTTCTATGTATGTGGTTGAGGTGGACACCTTTTGTGGGTTAATGTTTGACCTATTTCCTCACGGTGTAGGCATTTTTTGATACTTTCCATGTATGTATTTTCCTGTTTAAATTTGGAAGCACAATAATGATTAGATATTATTTTTATCATGCTCTAATACGTTATTATATTTTATGAGTTGTAGTGATGTATGAAAATCAGTTGCTCATGAATATTTATCACAAAGGGATCTGGATAAATTGGAGGCCTGAGCAGATGAGTATTAACAAAGATAAATGCAAGGTTCTGCAAATGGGGAGGAAAAATCCATTAAATGACTACAAGTTACATGGAAAAACACTGGGTAAAAGTGACTGGAGAAGGACTTGGGAATCCTGGTGGACAGTAAACTAAGTTGTAGCAGCCAGTGTCAGGCAGCAGCTGCCAAGGAAAACAGGATTATGGGTTGCATTAAAAGGGTCATAGAGGCACATGATGGTAACATTATTCTCCCATTATACAAGTCACTGGTTAGACCACACATGGAATATTGTGGACAGTTTTGGTCACCAGTGCACAAGAAAGACATTGTAGAGCTTGAACAGGTACAAAAAGGGTCTGGATACATTTCTAGATCTAATAATATAACTATAGTGAGAGGGATTCTGGAGAAGGGTCTGGATACATTTCTAGATGTAATAATAGAACAAGTTATAGTGACCGGGATTCTGGAGAAGGGTCTGGAGACATTTCTAGATGTAATAATAGAACAAGTTATAGTGACCAGGATTCTGGAGAAGGGTCTGGATACATTTCTAGATGTAATAATAGAACAAGTTATAGTGACCAGGATTCTGGAGAAGGGTCTGGATACATTTCTAGATGTAATAATATAACAAGTTATAGTGACCAGGATTCTGGAGAAGGGCCTGGATACATTTCTAGATGTAATAATAGAACAAGTTTTAGTGACCGGAATTCTGGAGAAGGGTCTGGATGCATTTCTAGATGTAATAATATAACAAGTTATAGTGACCAAGATTCTGGAGAAGGGTCTGGATACATTTCTAGATGTAATAATATAACAAGTTATAGTAACCAGGATTCTGGAGAAGGGTCTGGATACATTTCTAGAGTGTAATAATAGAACAAGTTATAGTGACCAGGATTCTGGAGAAGGGCCTGGATACATTTCTACCTGTTCTACTGCCGGTCAAAAATCAGGCGCATTCTAGCACAAAAGCGACACTTCTGGCTCAGGTAAACCACTTTTAAAATAGATTAACTGTTCCAATAGTAATGTACCTCGATTTGTTGTACTGAAGCTATAAATGTGTAGCTTCGTACGGTTGTAGTGTGACACATCTCCAGCACACACCCCGATCTCAGGCGCATTACAAAGTGCCATGTGCCCTCTGTAATGCGCCTGATATTGGAGTGCACCTGGTTACAAATATAGTGAACGGGGCTGCGCCAGTTTTCGGGCTGAAAAGATGCCAGCCCTGTACATGCATGTCGCCCTATGTATCTATGTAACATTCATCTCTTGTTAGAATCCTAATTTAGCAGCTTCCTCCTAAGAACAGTGAATATAATTAGTCAAAGCCCACAATGAAGCTCCACCTTTTAGACTCATTTGGAGATGGGGAAACCCACTAGGGCTCATCTGCTACTATAGCAGTGTGCTGCAAAATTTGTGTGGCGGAAACTACACCATGAATCTGCAGCAAATTCTGCAATGTCTGAACTAACCCTTACACGGAGAACTGGACCGCTTTTATAGAAGGAATGATGAAGATAATTTGCATTCTGGGTAACATAGTATCTAATAGGGATATCAAATAAACTGGTCTTCGTATTGTAATTAATATTGGTTATTGTTTTGACTTTGTTTTTTTCCCCCTTTTTTAAGGCGCGTTTACCACACAGAAGCATTGTATGGGAAAAATGTTGCAGCTGCTTACTACACACTGGAGCAGAAGGGAGGTGTGAGGTACGGCCCCTGTACCTGCTGAAATCACCGAAAATAAGTTATTTTCTTCTACAGTGGGGTAACAATATAGGGTTGTGTTCACATCACCTTACACTGTATATGTCAGAGGCATATGCTATGAGGACTCCTGCCGTATACCTCCAACACAAACCTGCAACTTAGCCTAATTCATAGGTATACAGTGGGTTGCATCGTCCATACAGCCCCCTTCCCCCTCTCTAGTTACCAGTAGATACGCCATTGACTTGGAAACCTACAACTTCTCTAACCTGTGAAACTGCTGTTTCTGTCCAGCCTGGTATCTCAGTAGAATGTGCAGATTGGAGAACAGTGTCAGTACGATCCTCCTTCACAACCAAAAGCTCTGACCCTAAGGGCATGTCCCCACGGCACGGGTTTTCGGACAGTTTTATAAGCGGTTTGCAGTTTTTCAGACCGCCTGAAAAACCAGCCGAAAATTAGCACAATGGTGCTCTATGGAAAACCCGTGCAGCAGTCTCCACTGCATGGGTTATCCGCTCGGCGGTTTTTGCCGCCCGAGAAGACCTTGAGCATGCACATTCTTCTGTCCGGTTTTTGGACGGAATCTGTGCATCTCAATGTGAAGGGGGAGGGCTGTTCTCCACTCATCGCGGAGAAAAGCCGCCCCCCCCCGCGCGGCCGTGGGGACGACCGCAAAACAGTGCAAATACCAGTCGCATAAACCGACCGGTCTTTGTCACTTGCTGTGTAAACGGCCCTTAATTCTCTACACTATAAGGGTATGTACTGCGGCGCGTACAGTACACGTCACAGTACATCGTGTCTTTCCGTAGCTTGCATGGGGGCTGGCTATCTGCCGGCCCCATTGACATTCATTACTCGCGGCGCATCTTCGCCTCAAGTAAATGACATGTCACTTATCTCCCCGCACGTACAACACGATCGTATAGTGCGAGCGGGGAGAGGAGGCGTAATCCATAGTTCACTATGAGAACTGTGGATTACCGTAATTTCGGCGCGCATCTCGCCCCTTATTAGAATGCAAATACGCGGCGAAATTTGCGCTGAATTAGCTCGTGTGAACATAGCCTAAGGCTGCCGCCACCATACACCAGATGCCACACCTTACAGATTATAATCACCTTGATATAAGAGGAAGCTCAGAATGGCAGTCTTGCTCCCTCTTGTCGCTGGCAAGATGGGTGATGGTGGAAAGAAGCGGGATGTCACTGGCAGTGGTCCTGTAACTGTGCTTTGCCACTTTGTTGTTGGGGAAGAGAGGAAGAGTTGCACCAGAGTTTGGTAGTGGGGTCGCTGCTGTTCCTGCTCGTTGCACTTTTTTCCACAGTCATGAGGGTTTTTGACAGGAGAAGCTCATCATCAGGAGGATCTCCCGACGTATACCTCCAATAAAAAGGTCACGACCTATCCCACTGTATACCTATACATTGCCTATAGGGTTCCATCTTCCTGATCACTACCATTGGCTAGAGTAGTTACTTGAATAAACTGCATGGTTTTTGGGGTATACTAACATTTTGCAGCTCAACTTCCCCTGTGTCAGCAGACTGTGGATAAGATCATACCAATATGTGCTGCAGTGTGTTGCCTTAAAAGGGTTTTCTGGTGTTACGTCATTGATGGCCCATCCTTAGAGTAGACCGTCCATATCAGATTGATGATGCTTGACTCCTGGCATCTCGCTGATCAGCTGTATGAAGGGGCTACAGCAGTTAAGTCAGTGTATGGAGCAATGTAAATTATGGATAGGCTATGACCCACATCTGTATGCTGCAGACCCTTTGAGCAGCTGATCGTAGGGGGTTAGCGACCAGTATGAACAAACGTATTGCTCCCAATTACATATAGTGTGTTCCTCTCTTCTGTGAAGTTATAAGAAAATCTATTCAGGTGCTAGTTAGTGAGGAATACTGGGTCACAACCAAAGAGATCTCTGGTATAGTTTCCATGTACCACATTAGTTGCAACCCAGCTTTCCCTGAGCCCTGAACTGAACATCTGCCTTCTTGCAGTGAAAAGGGGATATAGATGAATCATTTTTAGGCAGAGTTGCTAACAAGCAGTCTGGGAAAGCTGGGTTATAACAACTATAAGGGCTTTAAAGGGGTATTCCCACTTTAGACAATGATGGCATTTTGCTAGGATATGCCATCATTGTCTGATAGATACGGGTCCCACCTCTGGGACCCGCATCTATCTTGAAAACGAGCCCGAAACCTCTCCATTCTGAACGGAGAGGTGGTCGGGACTCTCCCATTGATATTAATGGGGGTTGCAATTACAACCGAGAATCGTCGCTTGGCTTTACTTGGAGCTCCCATTTATGTCTATGGAACATCCCAAACACCTCTCCGTTTCGAACAGAGAATTTTCTTGGGCTCGTTTTGGAGATAGTCACAGGTCCCAAAGGTGGGACCCGCAACTATGAGACAATAATAATATCCTAGTGATAATCATTATCTTAAGTGGGAGTACCCCTCTAAAGACAATTTTAGAATTAGAAACACAACGCAGCACCATGATATGGCCGAGAGCCATGCCGTTATCTTATGCAGCTATTGGTGACTGCATAGAGGTATGGCTCCCGGCCAGATAATGGCCATGTTATAGCTGTACCATGTGTTCCCACCATTTTTGGTTGGCACCAAGTTTTCTCAGAAAGAACCTTGTCCTGACCTCCTTCACATTTTACCAACATCTTCTCTTTTCTCCAGGTTCAAAGGTCATACTGAGTGGTTTCGGCCAAACCGCAAAGGACGTTATAACTTGGATTTCTTACAGCACAAGGACGTTCCTATAGAATGCGTGGACCTGAGCGGAAGCATGGTGAACTACATGGGCTTGAGCAACATAGGTGAGAAATGACCTGCCACCTGCTCCTTGATGAGAGGAGATGACATCTGTGAAGTTCATGTCCAGAATCAAAGCCTGTATGTAGGAATGAAATCCTTAGGGTATGTTCACACTGCTTATTTTGGGGCACATTTCGCCGCATAGTGCGCTTAATACGTGGGGAAATGCGCCCCGCAATTACGGTAATCCATAGCTTTCATAGAGAACTATGGATTACGCCTCACCCCCCCGCGTGTACAACACGATCGTATTGTAGGCGCGGGGAGATAAATGACATGTCAGTTATTCACGGTGATTACGCGCTGCGAGTAATGAATGTCAATGGGGTCGGCGGGCTGCCGCGCCGCCCCTCCCCGTGCCTCGCGAGTATGTGCTGATAAGTGCGAGCTCCCGAAACACACGGCGTATTGCGGCGCGTACTGTACGTGCCGCAATACACCGTGTGAACTTACCCTTAGGGCCTCTGTTACTGAGAATCTTAGGAAAAAACATTTTGGCCAGAGAGCCCTTCAATTGGCATTGTGCTGGGATTGTCAGGTTTGCAATAGAAGAAATATCTGTGTGGTGCCAAAGAGGATAGAGTGATGACTTATTAATCCAAAATTCACCAATATCATCACCTTCTATGTACATATGAAATATTAGAGGATAATTTCCACAGGATTTACCCCTTATGTCTTAAAAAATTTAAAAGTTCAAGACCCCACTTTTGCTTTTCACAGAAAAAAAAATAAAATTGTTATACATAGTTGGTATTTCCACGTCTCGTAGCTTTAACACCATACCAAAAAAAAAAGAAACGGTTAACATCAAAAGTGCTTGTTTTTTTTGGGGTCACTTTGCATTGCCAAAAAATTGTCATTATTTAAAAAGTCACATGTGTCCCGAAATGGAACCAATAAAAACTAGGCTTCATCCTGCAAAAAATCACTTCTAACAAAGATTCGTATGGAAAAATAAAAAAGTTATTGGTTGTAGGAAGTGGTGCTGCAAGACACGTTTTAAAATAAAAAGTTTTTACTTATTAATGAAAACTCTAAAAATGTAGCTGTGCTGGAATCACACCGGCCTGCAGAATACAGATAGCATGTTATTTACTCTGCACAGTGACCCCACATAAATAGCGCAGGTGTGTTTTTTTTCACGTTCCACCCTGCAAAGAATTTTTTTTTTAGTATCGTTGCTTTCATACCGTCCCATAGACTAAAAATTATGTTTTTTTATTGTACAATAAACCGCAAAAAACAAATCCCCAATAGAATATCATGAATCACATGTACTCCAAAATGGGGGCATTGGCTTACAACTCATCTCACAAAAAAACAAGTCCCGTCAGGCTATTTTAACTTAAAAAAAATTAAGAAGTTATGGCTCTTACATTGCACAAATGAAAAAAGTGAAAAAAGCTGCTTGGGGCGGTGACGTTTCCTGACATCAGCTTCGGAGCCCTTCACTTACGAACAGGAAATGTCACATGATTGATGTAGCCGATCAATGGCTGCGGCGGCGGCGGCGTTCTGACTGCCAGGACCTGGTAGTAAACTGAAGACCGGGGGAGATGGCGGACAGTGACCGTGCTGAAACGGAGGTGAGGACTGTGGTGAGTATCACTTTGTTTTATTTTGTTACCTCACCACACACAGGTTTTTTTTTGAGAAAAATCACCACTGCAGTTTTTGATGCAGTTTTTTTCTAAGCTAAAGCCAATAGTGGATTCAACAGGAAACTGAAGTATAAAGGAGGGAATTCATCTTCTGCTTTCTGATGGAGTTTTGACTAAGAAACTGCACTGGCAATTTAAAAAAAAAAATAAATAAATTGTGTGTGAAACCAACTTTAAAAAAAACCCCAAAATTGGATGTTCCTTAACCACTTAACGATCAACGGACGACTTTTGGATTTGCAGATTATTCGACTGCAGCGACGTCTTTCTAAGTCGCTGCAGACACCGGGGTTTGCGGCGCTGCAGCAGCGCTGAGAACAGAGCTGTACTTCACAGACATGTTCCTAGCGCAGCTCCTCCAAGAGCCGGGGAGAGTGGGAAACCTCCGCTTCCCGGCGCATAACCCTTTGATTGCTGCGGTCAGTGACCGCAGCGCAATCAAAGGGTTTCCCTGCTCTGTCGGGAGATCAGAGCGCCCGGTAACTCAACGGAGCCCGGGGAATGGCTGCACAGTCAGCCCTGGGGACCTAGAGTGGCCCCAGTGCTGTTTGTGTAAGAAGCAGACTGTGTGCTGCCCTGACTGCTGCCTGACACAGGTTATAATGTGTTTGCATATGTGAATATACTAATACATTACTAAGTGTAAAAAAAAAATAAAAAAAAAAATCGTAAAACACTTATCCCTTCATGGGATTAAAAAAAAAAAAAAAATATTTAAATAAAAAATAATTGTGCATACATCATAAACAAAAAAAGTACACCTATTGGGTGTATTGGGTGTACACAACCGTAATAACCTGTAGAATTAATCTAACAAAAATAAAAATTAAAAAAATAATGAACTTAAAAAATAAAAAAAGTTACAACTGTTAAAACATAAGGAGGCAAAAGCTAAAAAAAAATGTGCTGGTCATGAAGTGCTTTTCAGGCGTTTGGCTTAAGGGGTTAAAGAGGACCTGTGCCATATCCTGAACGTCTGCCTTAGTAAATCCAATAACAATTCTGGAGCCTCTTCTCTTATATCTCTGTGTTGTGCTGTTCCTCTGTTATTCCTCCTAGAAATGTATGACTGAATCGGTCAGATGGGTGTGACCATTCCCAGTATCCAAAGGGGCGTGTCCCTGCACACACTGACTGCAACACCCATCTGACAGATTCAGTAATGACTTTCTACAAGGGAGGAAGAGCACAGCACGGAGTTATAGGCGACGATGCTCTAGAATTGTTATTTCACAGGGAACACAAGGATTTACTAAAATAGACCTAACAGGAGATCTCTCTTTTTAAAGGGGTTAACTTTTACTTGAATAAAAATGGAAAAACTCTGTATATATTGGGAGCAGACGGGAGTGGGAGGAGCCAGGCAAATCTATGAACAGGGTTTTGTTATCGGTCTCTTTGTTTAAGGGGTTTATGGCCGGAAATATTGTTGTAGAAGAGAATTACGGGACAAACACAAGCAGAATACGTGGTGTAATCGCTGTCTGTAGGTTTTCTCACCTTCCTGACTTTGTGCTCTGCAGATGGACAGCGGGAGTTGAAGATGCTGAACCTCAGCTACTGCCAGTACATAGATGACTGGGCGCTAAGTCGACTACATGTATTTAAGGATTCCTTAGAAGTCTTGTCATTAGCGGGATGTCGTCAAGTGACAGAACGAGGATTGGCCACACTACATCACCTACAGTGAGTCCCTTTTTTCTAACCGAATGCCAGATTCAGATCAAACTTTTGGACTGTTGACATTAAAGGGGTTGTCTCACCACGCTGTTTCACAGAGGCATAAGCAGCTTCAGATTCATCTATTCAGTCCCTTTCTTGTCAGGCTGTGGATGGTTCTATAGGAGTGATTAGCGTATCAGCTCTGTATTCACAGCTCTTCTAATTGCACCGATATGACAACAGATCTTATCTATGAGCTCTGAAGCTCTCTGCTCTAAACTAAACAAGTATTTAATCTTCTTTGTTAGAGATAACACACTGTTCTTAAAGGGGTTTTGCCACAATCTCATTTCATACCTCCTGAATCCTGCTCTTCAGCTCTGTGTGCTCAGAAGGGGGCGTGTATGATTTGTTTGAATTGCATATGATGTGACCCAGAAGGATGACATCACCAGGCCTTTCCTCTCTCTAGTCAAAGAAAGGTCTGTTTATGTAAGGCATTGTGAGTAGCTGAGAGGTAAAGTTTTTGCCTCCAGGCACAAGGGTCCCAGGTTCAAATCCCTGCAGGAACCAAACCTGTGCTTATTTTTCTCTTTATCAATGCACAAACCTCATTGAGGTTTCGTTCTTTAATTTATTTGCACTGTTTGACTAATTACTAGAGAGTACAGAGGACGGGAGTAGAATGACAGCACCTGGGGTTTGAACACTCAGTAGCTGCCTGAGCGGAGAGGTGATGTCTGAGCATGTCTGATCAGGACTGAGGAGCTCTCAGCCCTGGTCGTTTCCCCTGGAGACGAACTGTAAACAATGGATCACTAAAGGAGCAGCTAAGACAAAAACAGTGCAGACTTTGTAATAATACTGAATGATGAAAATGTTTGTTATTTCATTTGCAAGCTCCCCACATCAATTTTACTTTAAGCTGCCGGTTTCCTGTGTGCAGACCTGTGGTGATGTCACTCCCTGCTATCCGATAAAACTAAGAGCAGAGGGAGAAGGGGAGAGCAGGTCGGTAACTAGAGAAACCTGTGTGCACTGCGAGCAGTTAAAATCTCCTCAACAAAGCAAAATAAAGCAATGCCTTTGGAAAAAGTCTTCATTTACCATTCCCTACTTGTTGAAACCTACTCTTTGAAGTGAGACAACCCCTATAAAGCTGATTAGACACATGGGGCAGATTTATCAATACTGTCTAATACTTAGTGTTTATTTAGACTAGCCTGTGTAAAAATGTGCCAACTTTATCAAAGTATTGAAAAATCTGGTGCTTGTTTAGACTGTCAAGTCTAAATTTACACCTTCTATTAGTTGGCTAATATTATGCCACCAATTGGGCTAAAATTTTGGTGCATTTTTTCATTTTCTGATTCAAGAAGAACTTTATTCAAGAAATAAGGCAGTACAACAATAGTTGCAATCATGCCTTGGACCTTGAGAGTACATCACAGGTTGAGGAGATAAATGCGGTAGATTGAGTTCAATCAATTATGAATGAGATCTGCAGGCACAAGCTACACATAAGAAAGATAATTGAGATCATTGTAGTTATACAAAGTTCACTGAAAAATAATCCGTTAAAAATCAGTTCTCAAAGAGAAGGCCATTCAGTAGAGAGAGGGGGAGGGGGAGTGTAGACCCTCAATGTCTCGTTCACTAGGTAAACTACAAGTGTTTCAGTATTAATCTAAGTAAGTTGGTTCATTATTGCTGGGCCTAATAATCAAGGAGGTCAGCAACAGCCTCAGTAAGGGTTGTTCACGCGGTGTTTTTGGATTTGAAAATCGCATCCCAAAACGCTGCGCCAATCAGATCCTAAACAAATCCAACACGTAGCTGCATGTTTGGATGCAGCAGGATCACACCCTATAGTTTTAAAGGGAATGTGTCATCAAAAAATGACTTATTGTTTAACTCACATTTTTATGTTAAACACATTTTTTAGGAATTTTTGGTTATGTTTTTTCTATTTTCCAGATCACTTTCAGTATTTTTTTTTAATAATTCTTAAGTCCTGCAGTTCTCACTTTGGCCACTAGGCCTAATAACCGTCTGACACTTCCTGTTCTGTTTAGAGAGCTTTTCAGCAGTTGCTCATTATCAGTAAAAGCAGGGTCAAGCTGAAAAGAGACACCAATGTGTACAGATAACACAGAATCCACCAGTCACAAGAGAGAGTCACAGCTCCCCCTCTCCCCTCCCTTCACAGTGAAAATCTCCTATACAAGTCTTTGGGACAGAATCTGTCTTAAGAATCCTATGTGCATGAAGCTGCTGTAAAGTATCTCTCTGATTGCTGTTAAAGCAGTGCAAGCAAGAACGTCTTCCCCACAATCATATATAGACGGCCGAATAGAGAAATCTACAATCAGGAAATAAAAATGACTGAGAGGTAAAGAATATGGATCAGGGGTTTGATTTAATAAGTAAAAAAAATTGGTGACATATTCCCTTTAAATAAGGCGCCTGCTGCGTCTTTTGGACCAAGAATTGACATGTCAATACTTGGAACGGATCCGAAAGACGCTATGAGACGCACATTGGAGATCACTCGTGTTTCAAAGTAAAAGCAAAGTAAATCACTCTGCTCATTATTAGATACGTTTTTGGGTCCGACAGACGGATCCAAACACGTTTCTAAAAACGTATGTTCACACGGACTCAACACGCCGTGTGAACATACCCTAAGGCAACAACAACAAAAGACACGTAACCTAATCAGGAAATGGGGGCCAGTCGACGCCAGTAGCTCCCCACAACAATAGTATGCGTAACTTATGGTCTTGGAGAGTTCGCAGAGAATTTCCTATCGGACTTGATAATCAGAGCCAGTTATCCCAGGTGCGCATAAAACTTTCAGCAGCACTGAGCGCGTCACTTCGTAGCTCTTCTAGCCTGCAGATTGGGTGGATTTCTTTGTACCAGTCCTGAGTGAGCGGCTTACTGTGGAGCGCCATAACCTAAGAATGGCAGTTTTAGCCGCGTTCAACAAAACTGAGATTAAGTGGGATCTCGGGGAGTAGGTAGGACGCTGGATGGCAAAGAGGAGTAGAGCGGCTGGATCATTATTTGACCTTTCACCGCTGATCAAGTGAATAGTATCAATGACTTTAAGGCTATGTTCACGCGGCAGTAATTGCGGGGACGTATTTTGCCCCGCAATTACGCCGTGTGCACATGGGCGGGGCGGCAACCCGCCGGCCCCATAGACATTCATTATTCACAGCGCGTATATGCCGTGAATAATTGACATGTCACTTTCTCCCTGCTCCCTGTATTGTGCGAGCGGGGAGAGAAGACGGAATCCATGGTTCTCTATGAGAACTGTGAATTACCGTAATGACTGGGACGTATCTCGCCCCGTATTTCGCGCCGTGCGAAATACGGGCTGAAATACGTCCCATTTTAAGCCGTGTGAATATAGCCTAAGCCAAAAGGGATGCAAGGAGGGACATTTCCACCATATGTGCAACATCGTACCCACCTCTTTTTTGGCAAGGCCAGCACAGATTGGGACTTTATACCATTGGGATAGGATCTTATAGTTCAATTCTTGCACCTTCACTGAGACAGAGGTTTTGTGGACAAGGAAGAATATTTTACTCCAGTCATCACTAGAGAATTCCCTTGATTGTTCCTTCTCCCATGCCGCTTGGTATGTGAGCTTGGGGGAGTCTTCAGTGGAAATCAGAAGCCCATAGATTTTTGAAAGAAGGTGTTCACTGTAAGTTTTCTGAAGACATCAGGTCTCAAAAATTGTAGGAGTTCTGCTTAGAGTTAGGGGTGACTTATAGGTGGAGAAAAAGCTTTGTAATTGGTAGTAGTTTTGGAACCAAGTCAGAATAAGATGTAAGAGTGTCAGACAACAAATTCTTCATCACTCAAAAACCTCTGTCACCACCAAGGCGGGTAAAAGCTACTGTCAAAGTTTCAGGTATGCCTGGGTTACCAGTAAGGTGGGGCAAGGGGACCTCCTGACTTAAAGGGGTTTTGCCACGATGTAATGTTGACGTGGGGTCCTCCAAAATGGGTATTTAATCACTTTTCTAAATATATGTGATTACAAAAAGTGAAGCCTGTGAGAGCTACAGCATTGCTCAGTCCCCCTTAGTTTCCTGAAAGTTTACATTAGACACGACCAGGCCGCGCTTGCGTGTTTGCACTTCTTATCTGATGACAGGAAACATAAAGGAGCTTGCAAGGGACTGGGGAGAAAGTGCAGTGTATGAGGCTGTCTGCTGTATAGAGAATCCACTGGTTGTAATGTAATTATTTGAGTAAACATTGCAGAAGCTCCCTTCTTCCTCGCTCTCTGCTCACCCCCCTCCCTCTCACCCCTGCAGCCGTTCATGACGCTGCATGCTTTGTTTATCTTCTCTCCTGAGCAGATAAGAGGTAAGGAACTCACTTTGTGGCAAAACCCCTTTAAAGATATGCATAAAAGAGGGAAATGCTCTGTGGATTAGTATAGTAGTTTGAGTTATAAAAGGGATAGAGTGTAGGTTTTTTTTAGGTCGCAGTGCCGGGGGCAGCCAGGGTATGGCTGCAGTAGGATGGCCATATATAGTGGATTCAACTTGAACCCAGATGTTGTGTGCATGATGGAAGCAATCCTGAACTCTGATCGCTGCTGCAGCCAAGAAATAGGCCTGCAAATTCGGTAAGTACAGTCCGCCTTCCACTCTCGGTCTCATTAGAATAGTGTTAAAAATTCTGGAGTTTTTCCGCGCCCAAACAAATTGTGTAATACGTCTGTTCAGGGAGTGAAAAAAAGATGTAGGGAGTAGAAGAGGGTATCGCCTGAAAGAGGTAGAGTAGGCGGGGGAGAATGTTCATCTTCAGAATATTAATACGGCCAATCCACGACAAGTCCTTTTTGTCCCACTTGTCTAGATCTCCATGAATCGTGTTAAGCAGCGGAGATAGGTCGATAGCTCTGAAAAAGACTTGGATCCTTTCCATCTTTGGGAATGTCAGTGATATGGGCCTTGAGGAAGGCAGGATCGAAGGCGGAGTTGTCAGAGACTGTGTTAAAGGCATATAAGAGCGGGGCAGAAGGTCTTCGGGTGCGTTCCCACGGCAGAGGACAAATTTCGGTCGGTTTACCCGCTTTTCTCCGCGATGAGCCCTCCCCCTTCACATCCACAAGCACAGATTCCATCCGAAAACCGGACGGAAGATTGTGCTACCACAATGTTTTGCCGGCGGACCGCAGGAGGAAAAAAACAGCCCGACAGAAAACCTGTGCAGTGGGGACTGCTGCACGGGTTTTCCATAGAGAACCATTGTGCTCATTTTCGGCCGTTTTTTCAGGCGGTCTGCAAAACCGCAAACCGGCTTAAAAACCGGGTGCACCCGTGTGCGGGGGGGACTTGCCCTTCCTGTAAGACTTGACGAATTTAGCGGTGTAACCATCTGGACCTGGACTTTCTCCTTCAGGAAGAAATGACATAGCTAGTCAGAGTTCCCCCTGGGTGAATGGGTCCTCCAAGGAGGTGAGGGTCTCCCTGCGAAGAGTGGGGAGAGATAAGAAGATAATCTCGGAGGGAAAGTGAACTACAGACAGAGTGACCTTGTGTTGTGGGTGTTGGTAGATATTAGAGGTCTGAGTCATATCTATGGAAAACTTCTTTGGACGCTGTTTTGGGCGCTGAAAAAGAAGCATAAAAATCCTCATAGGAACCAATGGAAAGCTTGACAACCTCGGCGCGGTTCTAGATGCGTTTTTGGGGGAAGTTTTTGCACTGGCTATTAATTTGTATGGGTGTTTCAGAAAGATAACAGTGTTTAAAAACCTCAGCAAAACCTTGTCAAAAACTTATCTGAAAAGGTGCTTTTGAGATGCTTTTCAGATGAGGTTTTGACGCCGATTTGGAAATTTAGAATCCAAATCAGCCGTGAGAACATACCCTAACACTAGTTGTAACAAAAACTGATTGTCCAGAGTAGACAGCCACTCATAGGCTATGTTCACACGGCATAATTGTGGGGCGTAATTATGCCCCGCAATTATGCCGTGTGTTCGGGAGCTCGCGCCGCTAGTAATTGACATGTCACTTATCTCCCCGCGGCGTATTGTGCGAGCGGGGAGAGGAGGCGTAATCCATAGTTCTCTATGAGAACTGTGGATTACCGTAATTATTGGGACGTATCTCGGCCCGTATTGAGCGCAGTACGGTGCAAAATATGGGCCGAAATACGTCCCAATTTCACCCGTGTGAACATAGCCTTAAAGTAATCTTCAGCCAATGTCTGTTGATATCATGGCCTAACCTACAGTGCTTTTTCCAGGAATCTGAAGCATTTGGATCTGTCTGACCTCCCTGCCGTCAATAATAAGGGATTAATTCGGATTCTTCTGGAGGAGATATTGCCGGCCTGTGAGATTGTGGGGATCGATTACACAGATGGGCTGAATACAGAGGAGAGCTCGGAGCTTGTGAAATGAGCCGGGTCCTGGAGAGTCCACGTTTCTAGGTGAGCTGAGTTGTGTCAGAGGTATGAAGTTTTCAGTCGTCATCCATCTGACACATCAAAACAACGTCCTTGCTTTTTTGTCCCCGCTTTCTATGAGCGAACTATTCCATCTACATAGATGTATGAGGGCCTTTGTTTTGTGCCAATAAATTAATGGCATCATGTAAATGCATTAAACCATGAGTAAGATTTATCTCTCAACCACAATTCTGCATAAGATTTATCTCTCAACCACAATTCTGCAGCCTCTTCTCTTATATCTCTGGGTTGTGCTGTTTCTCTGTTATTCCTCCTAGAAATGTATGACTGAATCTGTCACCTGGGTGTTACCATTCCAGTTCTCAAAGGGATGCGTCCCTGTACCTACTGGCACTGTCAGCACTGATTGGACAATGTCAGACTCTGCAGGGACACACCCCTAATCTGTAATACCCAACTGACAGATTGTTGATACTAGGTAATTCTAGCAGAAATAACAGAGAAACCACACAATTTAGAGATTTGCAGAAAGATGCTCCAGAATTATTTCATTGAGAATATTCGTATTTACCAAAATAGACATAGTCACAATTGATTTCATTGATTAGCTTTAACCCCTTTCCGCCGCTGCCAGTTTTGACCTCTATGACAGAGCCTCATTTTTCAAAACGGACATGTACTTTACATGAGAATATCTTTTTATTGCTTTTAGATATCCATGTGATTGAGATTTGTTTTTTCCGGAACAAATTAGGCGACTTGTATGAAACTTGGTGCCGACACGCCAGTTCTAAATCAATATAGAGGAATGTAGAACGCGCCAGAATGTATGAACCTGTCATATGTGGTTCATAAATCTGCCGTGTGGTGTGTTTTGTATAGCATAGCAAAGCAAATCGGATTCAGAATTATCCTGTCTGGTTTAGAATGAGCATACTGACCCCACAGGCGGTTGCCAATATTTTTTTTTTTTTTTACAATTAAGCTGTGAAAATGAAAAATTAAATTTTTTCCTATCTGTTGCCCCAATTTTTTCATTTTCTCAAGGAATACAGGAGAAAAACCTCAAACCCTGTTGCCCAATTTCTCCGGATTGTGGAAATACCCCATATGTGGTCATAAAGTATAATTTAGACATGTGGCGGGACTCAGGAGAGAAGGGGCGTTATTTGGCTTTAGGAACATTTCTCTGGAGTGGTTGGGGGGGTACCATGTCACAGTAGCAGAGCTTCACAGGTACCAGAACAGAGGAAATCCCTGAAATGTTCATCTAGGAGTATAGTGTCCATTTTGAACCTACAGCTGTTTCACGGAAATTTTTAGCATTAGGCAGTGAAAAAAAAAAAAAAATTTAATTTTTTTTTCCAATAGTTTACACTTTTAGCCCCAAATTTTTCATATTCACAAGGATTGGAGGAAAAAGCCTATCACTTAATTTCTCCAGAGTGAGGCAGTACCCCATATGATAAAATTATGTTTGGCGCAAATGGCGAAGGAGCGTTAATTGCATATTTGAGCGCAGATTTTGATTAAATGATTGGGGGTGCCATGTTGCAATAGCAGAGACCCTAAGTGCCTGAATAGTAATAGTCCCCCAAAAGTGACCCCATTTTATATACCACACCTCTCAAGGAATTCATCTAGGGATGTAGTGTGCATTTTGACCCCACAGGTGTTTTGTATAAATTATGCATGTTAAAGTTCAAGGTGAAAATTGCAATTTTAGTGCATTTTCACCACTGCTCTGCAAATCTGTTCAACTTGCATAGATGTGGAAAATCAGCTCTGTAATGTTTCTTTCATGTCTCCTCATCCAAGGAACGCTCCACATGTCATCCTAATATTTAGCCAGGACATTTCACATGCCTTAGAAATTAAGTAGGGCGCTGAGCTTGTCATACCTTATGTAGTGAATTACACAGCGTTAGCTGACCATTGCATATGCTGTGATGTGAACTAAAATTGTGAAACACAGATACAAGGCCATGCTTACAGCTCAGCAGGTGCAGATCACTGATTAGCAGTTGTTCACACACCAATCCACCAGGAGGGCAACTGCCTAGTAAAAAACTGAACATTGGATAGGTACCAGTTCACACCAGTAGGCAGAAAAGCCACAGAGGAAACTGTACAAATGCAAAAATACTGATAAACAACCACTCACACACCTACTATCCATGAAGGGGTCATTGCAAGTATTACAATTGCATATGGATAAGGCTTTTAAAGGGAGCCAATTATTTTTTTTTTTCAATTCAAGAAAAAACTTTATTGGTGAAAAAGATAATATGACAAATGCAGTGGGGGTTACAATCGAGACATGCGGACACAAAAATTTGTGGTTAAAAAAAGAAAAGTCGGGAGCCAATTATTTTAACCAAAACACCCAAATGTTACTCTATTTTAGAAACTACAAGGAAATATTTAACCATAAAATGATTTCCCCGATATTATGCAGCAAAATGGAAATGGTAAAAATCAATTTTTTTTCCGTATTACCATCGTGTTACTGCACAATAAAATCTGAGTAACATTTGGTCCACCTGGGTAATGTGAGCTTAGAGAAAGGTAAGAAAAAAATTCGAACACTGATAGGCTAGGTTCACACGGCTTAATTGCGGGACGTAATTACGCCCTGCAATTACGCCGTGTGGGCCGGGGGCGAGGTGGGAGTGGGGGTGGATGCGGGGTTAGTAGAAACCTCGAGCTCACTTCGCCGGCCCATTGAACTTGCATTACCAGCGGCACGTATACGCCGCTGGTAATGTCATCAGGTCAATTATCTCCCCCCTCGGCGGATTCTCGAGCAGGGAGAGGAAGAAGTAATCCATAGTTCTCTATGAGAACTGGGGATTACCGTAATGAATGGGCTGTTTTCAGCCCGTAATTTGCGCACTCCGACGCGTAATTACGGACCGAAATACGTCCAGTTTTAAGCTGTGTGAACATGGCCATAAGCCATGGATGTTTGCTATAGCTTAAAGTATTATTTTATGCACCGGCCAGGTTTGTCAGAGCAGGTTTCACACTGGTTAATGGTGTCCCTCCTTATCTCTCTTTCGTAACAAACTTTACGCTTTTGGGTCCTTTCCTTCTTACCAGTGGACCTTACTTCCTTGGAGAAATGCTGCCCTGGTACAATACAGGCATTGTCAATACTAGAAGTACTGGAGCCCTCTGCCTGGTTCTCTGCCTTTATTACCTTCTCTTTTACATCGATAAAACTCCCCGTCCGGCGTTGCAACGGTAAAGTACAAAAGTGTTGTACAGCGCCATCTGCACGATATGCACGGCCAACTTCTTGTACTATGCTTTGGTTTTACGTGTTGCACTGTATGGTTTCAACACCTGATCTGACGGGTCCACCTCTCCCATGTACCTGTTGTAATCCAGAATACAGTCTGGTTTTTGGGAGACTGTACTGGTACCTCATACAGGGGTTGGAGTAGAGCTGGTGCCGCGACAGCCTATTTTTCCTTTATTTGACCAAAAACAGGTCCTCAGTGGGACAGTAAAGCAACAGGACAACAGCACTACGAGCTCTCTGTACTGATAACAAAGGCATCAGGCTCAGGAACGGGATAGGAGGGAGGAAGATGTCACCACACCACCAACGATCAAGACACATGGAATTCACCACGGGACCACCAGTGAAGGTCAGAAAGGGGTACAGGTGGCAAGGACATCGCTCTGCACACCGTTCCTGACTGGAATGGCAGCGGCACAGCGGTATCTGGTGTTTTAAGTGAACCAACATGGCTGCAAGTGGATGGTCAGGACCAAACGACCAATCACAGCCTACGGGAAAGTCTACCACCACCAATGTCCCCTAAACAAAAAGTAGTTGATTGGTGCTATTTTAAACAGCACCAGTCACCACCAATTGCTGTGCCAGCCAGAACAGCCATTTGTTTTTACCAAACATTGCCAATGGCAGGATTAGCTGATACAGGGTGCCTTGTTGTCCCTCTGGGCATTAGGTGAAGACTTCACGCCCGCCAGGGATGACAGCCATCTTCCCGGGATCACCACATGTATGGAAGCAGTGATCCTTTCTTTTTATGACATAACTATACGTCAATTTACAGGAACTACTTCCAGACCATGACATATTGGTATGTCAAATGTCGGTAAGGGGGTTAAACATATAGACAAAGGTAAATCAAGACTATTACCAAATATATTGCTGTTTTGATTTTGCTTTACATCAGTGCTAGAGCAGTTCTTATCTCCTGCTATCTAATTTAGGGACCCGCTCTCTCTGCTCTTGCAGCCCTGGCCAGGATGGTGAGGTCTCTCCCTGCTGTGTCTTATCAGCAGCACAGGAGCTTATGTTTCTTATTGACAAACATGAACCCTTTAGAGCTCTGTAGCCTCGTGCCATGCTGTTAAAAACCTTCCATCACCAATGTTCCTTTAACAGGCTCAGCTGGGAATAAAAAAGCTGAAATGTCAGTCACTGCTGTTGATCCACACACAGCCTGGAAGTGTGACGCTGCCTGTGAAGAGCAGGCTCTGTGAAATAACATGGTGGAACAACCCTTTAACACCCTTATAATACTGGAGGTCACATGACAGGAAGGAAGAATCAGTCTGTTGTTGCCATGGCAACATCAGGATAAGACCACTGTTTCCATTCTTGCTGTAGTTACCCCATTAGAAGAATAAGACATATAAACTGTTCATTAGCTATCAATGTGTTAATACAACTACAGGTTACAAGTCTGTGGCCCGCATGGATAGACACATTACAGTACATGTATATGGGCCTTCTTCATAAAAACCACCTATCAGCAAAACTCTCTTTGTTCCCATAGCAACCAGTCATAGCCCATAGCAACCAAACAGAAGACAGCCTCCATTCCTTATACTGCTTCGGAGAAGTGAAAGCTGCTCTGTGATTGGTTGCTAAGGAAAATTTGTTTTTTCCCCCATATATGTCGCGCCCCTTTTTTTCAGGAGCACGGAAGGAATATGACCTCAGGATTAGACTATGCAAGGTTTGTTTTGTAGTCGGTTACCATGGAAACACAGGCGCAATATGCAGAGACACAAAATTGTAGGATTTCTCTAAGGCCAGTTTCACAGGGGCCTTATTCCCCCGGTTTTGTGGCCGTTTGAGCTCACAAATCCACCGTGAAAAAGGGGCGGGATGGGGGTGGGGCCCCGGAGCGCGGGGGGGCGCCGCGCCGGGCCCCTAGGCAATGCATTTCCACGGCGCGTACGCGCCGTAAATAATGTGCATGTCCTTTTTCCCCCCGCCGGCGGGTTCGCCGAGGGGGGAGCGACGGGAAACCACTGTTCTCTAGAGAGCAGTGGATTACCGTAATTGCTGGCGGATTGGCGCCTACTGCGGGGAAATCGGGCCAGTACGGCCCAATCCGTGGCAGAATAAGCCGTGTGACGAGGCCAAAGGGATGTTCCACAGCGTATCTGGGGAGTACTACGCGTTTGCAATACGGCGGGTGTTTTGGAAGCACGCCCTGATCAGCACGTACTTCCAAAGCACGGGGGGACACTGACATGCATTGTCAGTGGCGCGTAAGCGCCGCAAACAATTGACATGTCACTTCTCTCGATCGTATTGTACGCCCGGCAAAATGACGCGTAATTCATAGCTCTATATGAGAGATATGAATTAGCATAATTGCGGCGTGCATTTCGGCGCGTATAAAGCGCAATATGCGGCAAAATGCGCGCGCAAATACACGTAAAAATAAACCGTGTGAACATACCCTAAAGAGTATTTGCTTTATTTTTCTATTTTTATCAACAGCATTAGAGCAATAAAATAAATCGGTTGCAAAAGTGTATGTAGCTTTTTATGAGGATTTCCATTCAGAACAACAATGATAGTCCAAGTTCTTTTTGTTTTTTTGTGTCAACTTGGATACTGTTATTTTTCTACTTTTTAAGGACAGATATTTTTGATAAAGTGTCCGGATCCCTGTCCCTTTAACCTCTCAGTCACTAACAACCGTCACAATCAAAGGGCAAACGCTCCTGCTGAAAGAAGTGGGTTCATCGCACATCAATATAACATGATCCATGATCTCCCATTATATGTTTGGTTGGCCACACACATTAGATGGTCGGATGGTTCTGCTGATATTGGTGGGTTCATCCCACATCCATCTAACATAATCCTCGTCTCTCGTTAGATGGTTAGATGACCATACACATTAGATGGTCGGACGGTTCTGCTGATATTGGTTGGTTCATCCCACATCCATCTAACCTAATTCTCGTCTTTCGTTAGATGGTTGGATGACCATACACATTAGACGGTCGTCTAGTCCTGCTGAAAAAAAAACGACTGGGTTCATCCTACATCCAAGACGGTTGGTTGACCATACACAGTAGATGGTCGGCTAGCCCTGCTGAAAACAGTGGGTTCATCCCATCTAATATGATTCTTCCATTATATAGATGGTTGACCATATACACTAGATGGTCAACCAGTCCTTCTGATATTGGTGTGTTCATCCCACATCCATTTAACATAATCCTTCTTCCACTAGATGGTTGGATGACCATACACATTAGATGGTTGGCCGGTCCTGCTGATATTGGTGTGTTCATCCCACATCCATCTAAAATAATCCCTCTCCCAATAGATGGTTGGATGACCATACACATTAGATGGTTGGCCGGTCCTGCTGATATTGGTGTGTTCATCCCACATCCATCTAACATAATCCCTCTCCCATTGGATAGATGGTTGACCATACACATTAGATGGTCGGCCAGTCCTGCTGATTTTGGTGTGTTCATCCCATCTAATATGATTCTTCTCTCCCATTATATAGGTGGTTGGCCATATACATTAGACAGTCAGACAGTCCTGCACATAAAAAAGCAAAAGATGGACGGCAGCATCATTAAAAAGCAGGAACAAATTTATTCCATCAGGAGTACAAAGATGTGCAACGTATCGGCCTACAGCAAAATGGCCTTTCTCAAGCACCATAAATTTAAGACATATACATCAATATATATATTGGCATAAGAAAACCACCCCCCTTATATGTCAGCCAATAACATATCCACAAATCACATTAGACATAAAACAAATGTGCAGATAAATTCTCATAGGACGACAGAGTGATTACAGACTTTAAAAACCAATAGTGTTACCCGAATGTCCACCCGAGGCTCAGACTGGCAGAAGGAAACTCACGTGTATAGAAATGTAATCCGCGGCGTTCTCCTGAGTGCACTGCGCATGTCCGGATGCCGGCACATACTAACATGGAGAAATCGGCTTCACTACTACAATGTGCACATGCCCAGGAAATCACTATGGGCTGCATTGTACATACTAGAAACAGATGCCGATCGCCAAACGGAACAATTACATTGTAGCTTGTGATGGATATCAAAACTAATTTTACGATGTATCTACCAGAGTAATAAAGAAACATTATATGGGGTTATGTTATAATGCCATATGAATCATCATCATAACTTGATTCAGCATAGGCATAAAAGGAATAAGGGCAAACATACCCCATCCCAATTATATCTAACCTTTTGTAACCAAGAATTATATAAAGTATGGCAATAATTACCTAAACCCAATCCATAAAGGAAATTACCCAAAATAAAAATAAACCAAAATCTGATACAAATATTCTTTTATCATACCGTTCAATATCCAGCACATGCACAATTTATTAAAAAAGCTTTTTAAAAAAATTCAACGACAGAAGAAGCCACGGGTGTCATCTGGAACACAAAAGAGTAGCAATTATTAAAAACAATGTCAAATTCATACTCAAACAGATGATATTCTAAATTGTAAATTCCAAATTAAGTCCTGAAGGTTGTAATGTCTGGAGCTCAAAAATCCATTTACTCTCTTTCTTTCTTTAATAATGCCTCATGATCATCTCCTTGTCTCAAAGGGGGAACAGAATCAATCACACGAAATCTTAATTGTGAAACAGAATGTCGCAGATCAACAAAATGTTTAGCCACCGGAGCCTCCATTATTTTCCTCCTAATAGTACTTTTATGTTTATTTATCCTCAATCTTATCTCCATGGTCGTCTCTCCTACATACGTCAGTCCACAAGGACACGTGATCAAATAGATCACATAACTGGACCTGCATGTATATCTCTCAGGAATAAGATATGTTGATGTGGCGCTATCCGGCAGGGGGTGTGCTCCTGAATGTTCCCACTTTGTTCTCAAACTGCTGGATGTCATACTAAGGAAGAATTATTTCCTCTTTGGGGATGATTTTTTCCTGCAAAAGAGAGGTACATCTATGGGGTCATGTGGCCCCTACTTACGCCAATATTTTTATGTCGGATTTTGAGAACAGGTGTTTTTATCAATCTAAATTCTGTGAGCACATCCTCTGCTGGTGGCGTTACATCGATGATGTATTCCTGATTTGGACTGACACGATATTATCTTTGGAAAACTTGAATTTCTGAATACATGTGGAACATCGATTTCATTTACTAAAGTGGAATCAACCTCTAAATTACAATTTTTGGATACCTTGGTTATTTTGGATCATGGGATTCTGAAAACTGACCTTTTTGTAAAGGGAACTGATAGAAATAATTTTCTATGTCATGATAGTTATCATCCGAAGCAAATTCAAGATACATTACCTTGGAGCTAACGCTTGGGTATTAAGAGGATTGTTGCTGATGAAAATATTTTGGAGGATAGGATCGCTGATATTTGTGACAAATTTTTGGATAGAGGGTACCCTAATTGATTATTACAACAACACAAAATGAGATTAACTAGGGTTAATGGACATGAGCTTTTAACCAAGAAAACTGAGAAGAGGAGTTCAGACGCCGATAGGTTGTCATTTGTATCGACCTTTAATTCACATAGTCCAGATATTGCCAAGATCATACGTGGTAATTGGTGTTTACTCCGTGATCTGTTTCCACATATATCGGAATTTCAGGTTGTTCCCAGGATGACTTATAAAAGATGTAGGAATTTGGGGGACAAATTGGTTAGATCGGATTTTGTTACAAAAAAACATTTGTCTCAAAGTGTTCTGGTAGAACCTAACAAGGGTAATTTCCCCTGTTTGAATTGCTGCAATTGTGGTAATTTAATCAAGGGGAATTCCTTTACACATCCATATAGTGGCAAAAAATATCTTATTCCTGAGAGATATACATGCAGGTCCAGTTATGTGATCTATTTGATCACGTGTGCTTGTGGACTGATGTATGTAGGAGAGACGACCATGGAGATAAGATTGAGGATAAATAAACATAAAAGTACTATTAGGCCATGTCCACACGGCTTATTTGGCCCGCGGATTGGAGCCGTACTGCGCGCCGGATTTGCGCTTCAGTACGGCTCCAATCCGTCCCTGTCATTACTGTAATCCACAGTTCTCATAGAGAACTGTGGATTCCGTCGCTCCTCCCCGCTCGGCACATTCGCCGCGGGGGGAGAAAGTGACATGCACATTATTTACGGCGCGTACGCGTCATAAATAATGCATTGTCTATGGGGCCGGCGAGCAGCTCCCCCGCCGCGCCCCAGCCCCAGCCCTGCCCCTTATTCAAGCCGTATTGCTGGCGGGATCCGGCCCGCAATTACGACTTGAATAAGCCGTGTGATCACAGCCTTAGGAGGAAAATAATGGAGGCTCCGGTGGCTAAACATTTTGTTGATCTGCGACATTCTGTTTCACAATTAAGATTTTGTGTGATTGATTCTGTTCCCCCTTTGAGACGAGGAGGTGATCGTGAGGCATTATTAAAAAATATACAGAAAAAGGGGAAAAAAATTACTCAGAAAAAAAACAGAAACAGGGCCCTACTCACTGCTAGACAAAGCAGAGATGAGTCCAAACACAGCCCAGAGGCAACACAGGCCCCCATGCGATTAAAGAAAAATACCCAGGTGCAGCTGATTGGCGGTAGTCCATACATCTCTCCACTAGGTGGACAGAAAGCTGCACCTTAAATTGACATCTATTCACATAGCATGCAAAAAAAGCCACAGTACCATAGGTTGGGAGACTATACAGATGCAAAAATACCCGTAAGACAGCCGCTCGCACACCTTCCATGCATGAGGGGGGCGGCTGCTGGTATTCTACTTGCATCCAGTCCCCAGTACTATTGGGCAAAATAAAAAACTCTCTTCACATACTGGAAAAACATCAAATATGAGGTATTGGTTAACATAATGGCCACTATATTGTAAGCCTGCAAGCCTCCTTCACGGCTCCTCATCTATTGCAGGTCCCTACACTCCCTTAAAATCACATGGCATGGGGGCCTGTGTTGCCCCTGTGCTGTGTTTGGACTCATCTCAGCTTTTCTAGATATGTTAACCAATACCTCATATTTGATGTTTTTCCAGTATGTGAAAAGAGTTTTTTTTTTTGCCCAATAGTACTGGGGACTGGATGCAAGTAGAATACCAGCAGCCGCCCCCTTCATGCATGGAAGGTGTGCGAGCGTCTGTCTTATGGGTATTTTTGCATCTTGATATGGTGGCCTGTGTTGCCCTCTGTCTGAGTTTGGACTCATCTCAGCTTTTCTAGCAGTGAGTATGGCCATGTTTCTGTTTTTTTTTCTGAGCATTATTAAAAAAGAAAGAGAGTAAATGGATTTTTGAGCTCCAGACATTACAACCTTCAGGACTTAATTTGTAATTAAAAATTTAGAATATCATCTTGTTGAGTATGAATTTGACATTGTTTTTAATAATTGCTACTCTTTTGTGTTCCAGTTGACACCCGTGGCTTCTTCTGTCGTTGGATTAATTTTTTTAAAAAGCTTTTTTAATAAATTGTGCATGTGCTGGATATTGAACGGTATAATAAAAGAATATTTGTATCAAAGATTTTGGTTTATTTTTATTTTGGGTAATTTCCTTTATGGATTGGGTTTAGGTAATTATTGCCATACTTTATATAATTCTTGGTTACAAAAGGTTAGATATAATTGGGATGGGGTATGTTTGCCCTTATTCCTTTATGCCTATGCTGAATCAAGTTATGATGATGATTAATATGGCATTATAACATAACCCCATATGTTTCTTTATTACTCTGGTAGATACATCGTAAAATTAGTTTTGATATCCATCACAAGCTTCAATGTAATTGTTCCGTTTGCGATCGGCATCTGTTTCTAGTATGTACAATGCAGCCCATAGTGATTTCCTGGGCATGTGCACATTGTAGTAGTGAAGCCGATTTCTCCATGTTAGTATGTGCCGGCATCCGGACATGCGCAGTGCACTCAGGAGAACGCCGCGGATTACATTTCTATACACGTGAGTTTCCTTCTGCCAGTCTGAGCCTCGGGTGGACATTCGGGTAACACTATTGGTTTTTAAAGTCTGTAATCACTCTGTCGTCCTATGAGAATTTATCTGCACATTTGTTTTATGTCTAAGGGTTTGTGGTATGTATTGGTGACATGAGGGGGGGTCTTCTATGCCAATTATATATGATGTATATGTCTTAAATTTATGCTGCTTGAGAAAGGCCATTTTGCTGTAGGCCGAACGTTGCACATCTTTGTACTCCTGATGGAATAAATTTGTTCCTGCTTTTTAATGATGCTGCCGTCCATCTTTTGCTTTTTTCTGTACTATTGGTGGTGAGTACATGGCTTACACACCCTTTGGACAGGCTGATGCATCACCAGTGCACTCTGTAATATTGATGTGGATATTTGGTGCTGCTCTCATTCTTTTGCTTTTTTTGGACAGTCCTGCACATATGACCAATGCCTCCTGTTCCTAAAAATGCAAAATGTATTTCTTCTTTTTGAAAAGCTTATATTTTTTATTGTATACACAAAACAATTTACAGACGACCAAATGATATACTATAACACCCACTTTGACTGGCGCGTTTAGGCCCCAGACTTGTTCTTAATCCTCCTACATCCATCCAACATTGATTTGTCCAGATATTGGCCATACAAGCGCCACCCTACAGAATCATTTAGTGATGGACACGCCCCAGAGACTCCTTTTCACCTAATTAAAATTTACCTCAACGTGTCCAGTGGGACAACAAGTGGTTGTCTTCTCTGAGGGATGACGATGTTATTTCAATGGAAAGCTGCAGGAGAAATACGGTGTTAGATAACTATGTTATATGTGCTTGCACATAGTCGTTGGGAGCATGGGCTGTTCTTGTCGTTGACTCGCCACTCTGGCTAATGTTATTCCTATCACCTAATTAGTCTTCACATTTAAGTGAAGTCTTCTTCTGTGTCCTTCCTCTATTCCATTTACAGCAGCACTCCTCTATCTTAGCCTGCACTTGCTTTACACATTCCTCACATGCCAGATGTTATAGGTCTGAATACCAGGAAAAAGGTGTCCAGCCTGAACGTTATATATGTGGCACAGATTAGTGTAGACTACTGTGCTAGTCTTTTTCACCAATAAAACATATACTGGCACAAAACAGACTAAATGTAGAAGGATGTTACAGTATGTAAATGTAGCCTGAGAGGGGTGGTCTCACCATGCTGTTTCAGAGTCTGTTCATTACAGCCAGCTTTAGGCTCACACTTCCTGTTCAGCGCCTCTACAGCAATGACTGACATTTCAGTTCTGCTATTCCTAGCTGAGCCTGTGAGAGGGACATTTGTGATGGAGGGGCTGTAACAGCCGGACCGAAGACTCTAAAGGTTTAAAGTTTCTCAGTAAGAAATATCAACAAGCTTCTGATGCTGCTGATGCTGCTGCTGATAAGACACAGTAGGAAGTCACCTTCCCACCCCAGCCACTGCTAAAGCAAAGAGGGGTTATTGGTAACCTAAAAAAGCTTGTGTAGACAATCAGGAGATAAGAACTGATTTAACTCTGAAAGGAAGCAAAATAAGAACAGCAATGTATATGGTAATAGTCTTTATATCTGCCTACATGGTTAAAACTAATCAATGTGGCGAGAATAACCCTTTACGTCCCATTCACACCACGGTTTGGCAATTTTTCGCATGTTATTGTCAGGGTATGTCAGAACCATAAAACTCTATAGAGCAGACTTAAAGGGGTTGTCTCACTACAAGGATTGCTTTTTATGTTAAAGATCTTGCAAAAACAAGTCACTTTGCAATATATGTCCATTAACAGTGTCCTACCTATTCCTAGATATCCCCTCTTGTATGGGCTGCATCAGCTCCTCAGGATGCTATAGTTACAGACCTGTTCGATCTCTCCTGATAGGCTGCCAGTGCTGGTCGCTATAGCTACAGACCTGGCTTCTACTGCAGCCTAGTAGAAGCCAGTAAACACGCCCCTGAATTCAAAGTGAATCCAAAAAAAACAGGACTGAGGTAAAATGAATCAGTTTAGCGAGACAACCCCTTTAAGTCTTTTTTTTTTTTTTGGGGACTGGGTCTGGGTCCCCGCTCCATGTACATTTTTGCAACTGAAGCTCTTTACTATGCTAGAAAGGCTATCGCGAGAACGTGGTTGGCTGCTAGATCTCCCTCGGAATGATTAATGGTATGCTACCGCGTCTGAAATGGTTGTTTAAGCGAAGAAACAAAATAAAGAAATTTGATAAGATCTGGGGTAGATGGTTGAGCTCCTCGGGCACAGTAGGGTCTTCAGGGGCCTTAGGGGTGGGGCTCCCTGATGTTGTCATGCTCGTTCCTCCCTTTTCCCCCTTTTGCCTTTTTCTCTCTTTGTTGGATATCCCGCACGGGGATGGTGTTCATTCCTAATTTTGAGATTCACCTGCTGACTCAATGGATTGTAGTTGACTTATTTGAACAACCGAGACAGTACCGTAGAAATATTATAGATGTACCTGTTGTTTTTTTTCTTCTTCCCTGCCTGTTGTAGGGATGTTAGGATCCATCCTTCAGTTCATTTTTGGTTCTTTTTCTGTTTTTTCTGTGTGCAATGCTGTATTCTATGTTTTAAAACAATTGTATTGTTATGTCATTATTTCAAAATGTGCTTATGTGTACGGCTGTAGAGCACTCGGCCGATTTGTACCCTTTATTGATCCTTCAAATAAAGTTTATTTGTTCATTAAAAAAAGTCTTTTTTTGGACTGCATTCGGCTACAAAGATGCACAACGGGAGATAGAGCAAGCATAGTCTCTTTTGATTAGAGTCCTATGGCTTCTACATGTCCCCATAACTATTTACATTGCGATATCAGGTGCACACCTGTCATGTATGGCCCATATGTGATGTGCACAGGGCTTGAAAGAGATCTCCAGGAGAGTTCATCCTGGCTTCCTGGTTCAGAACAACAGAACTGACTGAAGAATGATGGCACACCTGTAGATCAGAGAAGAGAGGTAATAGGAGAAGGGAGTAATCACCCATCATTGTAGGTGTATCTGCCATTCAGAGTGTGTGGAGAGCTGAGTGACAACCCTTCGGGCCATTCTAATGGCCTCCATTGGTGGCTGCTCTATCTGTATAGGACCGATCCGAGTATCCCAGCACATTACATTCTGGAAGTGATCTCCATGGTTCATCCTTTGCTAAATAATTTAGTGCTGCTGAGACTCTTGGGTTATTCAGGAGAGTAAAGTCACTCTTGAGATCGGAAGGAGGAGAGAGGGAGGGGGGTGCTGGCTATTCTACTGTAATCAAGTGCATAGGAGGAGGCAGCGGGCAGGCAGGGAGTGGTGAAGACACTTAGCACCGGACTGATGCTGGAATTATCTGTGCCACCTCTGTGTAAGGTAAGCCCTGTGTCAGTGCTGAGCCTGCTGCCCGCTGCTGTTACCAGATCCATTTCCATAGCGGGGCCACATTACAAAAGTCCATTTGGCTGCGTTGTTACAGGATGATAAATATTCCAGTGCATGTTAATGTGATCTGCTGCAGTGTCGGATGCGACTGTGTCTGCTAGAAGCCGCATCTCTCCGTCGGCTCAGCTCATCTCCCCGGGAATGTTTAGTCATCAGTGACCATCGGGAGCTGCCGGATCATCGTCACTATGGGATGCTATCATTGTGATGAATCGCAGTCTAGTACTAGTAGAGTCACGCCGCCTGTCTGCTAGGTGGTCTATGTAACTGGAGACTTAAAAAAAAGCAATATACAAAGTAAGGAAAGAAATGTGCTTAGTTGAAGCCTATCGTTAACCAATTCGGGCTTGTTCCCCTGTTGCCGATAAATAGTCACATTAGCCATTTTTGTAGGTTGACATCATCCGGTCACATAAATTGACAGTAGTAACGTTAAAGGGGTTCTCCAGTCTAGAAAACCCATTTCAATACACCCCATTGTCAGATTCTAAGTGCATAGAGGGTAGCAGGCGGGGTAGATAGCGATAACACAGAGCATCTCTATCTCTGGAGGACCTGTTCTGCATTACATAGATCAGGGATCTGCAATGTTGGCTCTTCAGCTGTTGGGAAACTACATCTCCCATCATGCAAACTGATATAGATTATATAAATGCATGATGGGAGTTGTAGTTTCCCAACAGCTGGAGAGCCGACGTTGCAGACGCCTGACATAGGTAGACCATCGACACTGTGTAATGCCTACTTTCTCCTGTGGAGGCGCTGTAGGGAAATGTTACATTTTACTTTCAGATTTTCTCGCAAATGACAGCTTAGTGCTAGGGTTCCCAGCAGGGTGATACTTTGCAAAGAACTTATTGTCAAAGGACATTTATAACAGGTAGGGATTGTCCAAAATGGAGAATCTCTTTAAAGATGGTTGACTGTGTCGTCATTCAGTGTGAGCATAATGATGTATATGCCGTATCCTTCACCTGGGGTATTAGATGGCTGCTAGACTGTATAGAATTCAACCTCTGACCTCTGACCTGTGCTGAATATGCTATAACATTGCTGGAGGCCTGTGCTATCTCATCCAGACACACACAGAAATTGCGGGCTATTAGGCAGAAGTTCATATGAACGGCAATGATGGAGATACTGACTTTCTCACCATGGCTGGAGGCAGAGGAAGAGGATCCTTTGATCTCTGTGGCTGATAGAAGTTGTCAGCGATAGATTGAACTTTTATGAGAAGAAGTTTTAAGACGTGTTGGATGGGTTTGATGCAGTATAAAAATCGGTGGAGCTCCAAAGTAGCAGAGGATGATCCTTTGGTCTCTTTGACTGGATCTATTGCTGAAAACTTCGGTCAGTCACTTAGACCAAAGGATCATCCTGTACTGTCTTGGACCACCACCGATTTCTATAGTGCCAGACCCATTCAACACCTTTTAGAATCACTTTTTATTGAAGTCGAGATTTTGGCTGAAAATTTCTAAGATGTGACGGTCAGGTTTGGGGCACTATGAAAATCGATGGAGGTCCAAGGCAGCAGAGGATGATCCTTTGGTCTCTGTGGCTGATAGAACCTCTTCTTATTTGACAGAAGTTTTTAGCAATAGATCGGACTTACATAAAAAAGAGGCTTTACTACCTATGGGGACCAAAGGATCATCCTCTGCTGGCTTGGCCCTCCAGTGATTTCCATAGTGCTTCAAACCCATTCATAACTTTTTAGAACCTCATTTTACTGACGTCCTAACTCTTGCTGATGGTTGGGTTTGGCACACTATGAAAATCAGTGGAGCTCCAAGGTATCAGATCGGAGTCAGTCACAGAGGCTGAATGATCGTTATCTGCTGCCTTGGACCTCTACTGATTTCCATAGTGCACCAAACCCAATCATCACATCTTAGAAGTTTGGACTTCAGTAAAATGAGGTACTAAGAAGTCATGGATGGGTTTGGAGCACTGTGGGAATCGGTGGATGTCCAAGCCAGCAGAGGATGATCCTTTGGTCTCTATAGCTAATAAAGCCCCTTCTTATTTAAGTCCGGTCTTTTGCTAAAAACCTTTGTCCGTTACAGAGACCAAAGGATCATCACCTACTGCCTTGGACCTCCGCCGATTTCCATAGTGCGCCAAACCTTCTCTATCACTTTTTAGAACTTCTTATTAAAGGCCAAACTCTCGCTGTAAACTTCTCAGAAGTGGTGGTTGGGTTTTGCGCACTATGGAAATCTGCTGAGGTCCAAGACAGCAGAGGATGATCCTGTGGTCTCCGTGACTGACAGAAGATTTTAGCAATAGATTGGTCTTCATTGAGAAGAGGTTCTAAGAAGTGATGGATCTGTTTGGCGCATTATGGAAATCAGTGGAGGTCCAAGCTGACAGACTCCGGGGAGGTGATCTTCTCACATACAGTTCACGTCTGATTATCACTTGTGATTTGCTTTCCTGGTAAATAATGTTTATTAGTTTTTCTATAACAAATCAGAAGTACTTGCCTCAGTGACCATAGTTGTTTCAGCTACAGCTTGGTTATTGTACTTTGTAACTCCGTGTGGTGCAATCCGATTTGGGATAGGTTCCTTGTATTTTTCTCAACCATACAATGTAGTATGCGGACAGAAATGTACTGCATGAATCCAGTGTTTCTCACGAAGGTATCTGAACACTCATTCAGCTCCAAGTAACTTCATTTACGGATAGTCTACACATGCAATCCACCTCCATTGATTTGTATTGCTTCAGACCAATATACTAATACTACCCCATGGGGGCTGCTGCAGTGACCCAGGGGGTGGCTGTGGCCACTGTCACCACATCTTTCTGTTTGTTGCTTAAAGAAGATTAATTTCGAGCGAGTGCTGAGTAATTTTTTTTCCCTGAAAGAGGGGCGGTAGGTCAAATAAGTTTGGGAGCCTCTGATCTAGGCAGACGATGCATAGTACAGGACCGGTTGTTATAGGTCGCTCATTGTTGGCAAATTGGTGGAGTCTATGAGCTTAGATTTCTTGTCTCATAAAGCTTTCTATAAACCAATGCGCTTCAGCCTTTGTAAAACTACAGCTACCAGCTGCCATCAGCACAGACCATTCACAGTTTAAAGGGGACCTCTCAGCGGTTGCATACGGCTCGAACCACAGACTTCATTAATGCGGTAAGATGTGTTTCAGCATGAAATGAAAACAGGGCAAAAACTGAAGTGGACACAGGGAGAAGCTCATCAGTTCAGGCAGAGGGGTCTAGTGGGCGGCTTCTCTCCACCTGGCTCAAATTGAAGGGGTTTTGCCATTTGGCAAAGGCCCTTCTGAGGCCAGCTTGTAGCTCGCTATGAGCCGGCCTCACATAACGGGGAGATGGCCGCGCTCACGCTGCTCTTCCCCCATTCATGTCTGTGGGTGTTCTGAATATATCCAAGCACACGTGCTCAGCCATAATCAAAAATGTCATAGAAATTAATGGGAAGAATTGCATAAGCGCGGACATCTCCCAATTCTCTGAGGCCGGCTTGGAGCGAGCTATGAGCTAGTCTCAGAGGGGACTCGCCAAATGGCAAAAACCCTTTGATTGACAGTTATGTTTCCTATTTGGGTACAGTTACCTGTTTGTTTAAAGGGTTTTCCCTCTTGGCTAAATCTTCCAGCTTTACCAGGCCCGCTTGTTTTTAGGCAGTGAAATTAAAGTGGGTGACTCAGACTTCGGATTGGCATCAAGTACCACTTTGATTATGTCATCGCGCCACTTGCATGAACCTGCCCGCTTCCAATACTGATGAATAGTCATTATACATCAGCAGTGTTCAGAAACTCCATGGTCCTGGTTACCCACAATGGTAAGTGTGATTGACAGGACTGCTAAGTTGTATAGTGAAAAGGCAGCGCTCAGTGCGGTAGCGTGGCCGGGAGGGAACACGAATGTGCAGAAGTGCGCATTCCCGAGAGCCCACCATCGCAAGCGAAAACATAACAGTGCAAGTGCGCCCTTCACTGCTAGAATCAGCGATGGTCAGACCCCTCGGCAACGAGTAATAAACTATGTAAATGACACAAGGTAAATGCTGAATTTTTAAAATAATTATTTATAACTGCACATATTTTCATCTTCCAGTTTTCCAGGTCAAGTTGTTCAGATGGGAACACCCCTTTAGGTTGAGCTGGGCAGGGAGAAGCTGCCCATTGGACTCCTGAGCATGGGCTATACCCTGCTTAGTTTCAAAGTGCGTTTTCTATAAGGGTATGTTCACACGGGCAAATTTCGGCTATGGATTACGCCTCCTCTCCCCGCTCGTACAATACGATCAATTACTATGCTGTCAATACGGGGGACCCCGAGTAATTCATGTCAATGAGGTCGCCGGGCTGCTGATCAGCGTGACTCCCAAATCACCCAGCGTAATTGCGGGGCGTACTGTACGCGCCGCAATTACACCACGTGAACATAGCCTAAACTAAATTGTACTGTGTTAAGAAAGTATATGACCAATTCATGCCGTCCGTGTTTTGGGCAGGATGAGACCGCTAACAGGTTCCCTTTAAGACCCTTGTATTATGTCCTGTAATAAAATGTGGTTGAACTCTTTTTTAATTCGTGCTGGACTAACGCTCTGTATCTGTGCTATCTTTGCAGCCCATGCATCGTTCAGCCATGGTGAAATGCCGGAAGTTCTGCATCTCCGTCATCGCCCTTTTCGCTCTCGTCATCATCAAAATTTTCATTGACTTGAATTACCCGCTTCTCAAACCCTCTGACCCACCGTCCATTTCTTCAGAACCTGACAGGAGCGGACTGACTTTGTTGGAGCCCTTGCCAGGGGATGAGAAGTCGACCTCGGCCATTCTTTTACCTCTGGCACAGAAATTGAAAAAGCTGGTACCCATTGCTGGTGCCTACTGGAATATTGAGCAACTTCAGCTCCTGGACTTAAAGAAGCCGTGGGCATGGATGTGCGGCAAGTCCACAGCACCGGTAAAGCCACCCGAACACTATCCAAAACTCTTGTTGACTTTTCTAACTCAGGATCATTGCCGAAACCATCGAATGATCATAAATCAGCCGGACAAGTGTCCACTCAATAGGACTTTTCTCCTTCTGGCCATCAAGTCTTCTCCACAGAACTTTGCACAGAGGCAAGCAGTAAGGGACACCTGGGGGGCAGAGAAAAACTACGGGGGGAAGTATGTAAGGTTAGTCTTCCTCCTGGGCACGGTGCCAGAGCTCGATCTGTCTCCGCTCCTGGAGTATGAGAATAGCCGCTCTCATGACCTTCTTCAGTGGGACTTTGCAGACACCTTCTTCAACTTGACCGTGAAGGACCAGCTGTTTTTGGGATGGGCGAGGACATATTGTGCTAAAGCTGCTTACATATTAAAAGGAGACGACGATGTTTTCATCCGGACGTCCAACATAGTACACATTCTGTCGCTACTGAGCAGCCATAGGCATCACTCGCTCTACATGGGGCATGTTGTGAACCTAGCCAAACCTTACCGAGACCCACGTAGTAAATACTATATTCCCTCATCTTTCTATATGGGCATGTACCCACCCTATGCCGGAGGAGGAGGGTACGTGTTTTCTGGGTCTCTTACCCCATGGCTGTACTTGGCGTCCCATTTTGTGTTCCCATTTCCAATTGATGATGTCTACACTGGAATGTGCTTTATGGTTCTGGGGATAAAGCCAGTGGATCACCCTGGATTTAGGACCTTCCATATGATTCCACAAAAGGAGAAATCCTCAAGTTGCTCTGATAAGAAACTTCTTTTAGTGCATCAAAAAAGCCCCCAAGAGATATTGAAGATGTGGGGGGAGGAATTTGAGGAAACCCTAACACATCAGTGCTGATACCGGTGCCTTATGTCTCACTGAAGCCCAATCTTCTCGTGCCTCTACCTGACTGCCCCTTCTTGCAAACATGTTATGGAGTATGACGTCAATGCGATGGCCGTGGCTTGGCATTTGCGGGGCATGTTTATTTGCAATATCCTCAGACTAAACTGCCAGTATGTTCCTGTTATGAGAAACTTTATTTATAAGGGTTTTATCTGTCGTAAATGTTTACTGAAATCTATGGATAAAAAGCCATTATTCTGCACTCTCCCAGGCATGATCCGTATGAATGCACAGTGCGAGGTTAGGGTCAATAAATTTTATGGCTCCTAATTATTTTGCATAACCTTTTTTTGGCTAAAAAAAAAAGCACTTAGCATGTTTTGCGTAGTTTTTTTTTGCCAAAAATTGCGCATTGGTAAATACATTATACTTTTTAGTGCATTTTTCCATCACATCATGTGATTTATCACAGGATTTGCAATGTAGAAACACGCTACATAAAATGCAATACCTGTGCATACATGGAGGTTTAGAAACACAAAAATGCTATACTACGGCTGTAGTGCATTTTATACACATTATTATGACCACACCAAACTTCCCTTAATAATACTGGAATTATCACAAAAAACGAATTATAACACAAAAAATAATTCCAAATAAAACTTAACCTTTATTAATATTGTCCCATAAAACATATAAAACTAGGTATAGAGACAATTACTCATGTTCACACCAAATAACCTTATGGGGACCCGCCTGAAAAGTAGCGACCCCACACTTCTACCTAATGGACCTAAAATGTAGGAAAGCAGAGGCATCTATCCCCCAATCCAACTCTCTATCACATATATGTGGACAAGATACGAGTCCTAAATTGACCCCACTGAATGAGTCTGGAGAAGGACGAACCGCGTTGGGGATATATAGTTGTATGAATCATCTAATACCATAGTTTTGTATAGAACGTTTCAATATATTTAATAGCTAATATTATAGGGATATTGGCATATGGTGACAATTGGGGTATGTGAACGACAAAATACTCTGGTATTCCATATCATTAATTGATACCGTGTAAACCGACTTATTGGCCTTATGTTTGAATTTACATACCTGAATACAGTTTATATGGGATTAGAGAGCCCTGAAAGAGCGACCCACACTTCAAATTTCCTAATTACCTAAATATTATAGGAAAGACAGAGGTATCTATCTCCACCGATCCAACTCTCTATCCCATATATGTGACAAGATAGAGAGTCTCCTATTTGACCCCACTGATGAGTCTGGAGAAGGACGAAACGCGTTTGGGGATATATATGTTATGAATGCATCTAATACCTATTTTTGGTATAGAAACGTTATCAATATATTTAATATCTATATATTATAGGATATTGAGCATATGTGTGGACTATTGTGGGTATGTGAACAACAAAAATTACTTCTGTGGTAGCTCACATATCTATTATTGATACCATCTAAACCGACTTATTGGTCATTTGTTTGAATTTATGCATACCTGGAATTACAGGTTTATATGGGATAGAGAGTTGGATCGGTGGAGATAGATACCTCTGTCTTTCCTATAATATTTAGGTAATTAGGATTAGAAGTGTGGGGTCGCTCTTTTCAGGGCGGGTTCCCCGCTAAGGATATTTTGGTGGAATCGAAGAGTAATTGTCTCTATACCTAGTTTTATATGTTTTATGGGCAATATTAATACAGGTTAAGTTTTATTTGGAATTGTTTTTTGTGTCACATTATTATGACCAGCAGCTAATAGCCAGAGTAATCAAGGTGAGCAGCATGGACAGCAGCTACAAGGGCTGGGAGTGACCCAATAAGGTCCTGGTAGGTTGTTGCAGGTATCTGGAGCTGCTGGAGGATCCATAGAGCCAGCACCAACATAGAGGGCTCCCACAGACACTCAATTGGGTTCAATCCTGGGGAATTAGGGGCCAGGGTAGTACTTGAAAGTCTTGGTCATGCTCTTCCTGCCAATGTCAGACAGCTCACATTGTCTTCCAGGCAGCTCCCAGCATGTATGGGTGTATCTGATTTATACCCAAATTAATACATTGCCCAGAGAATGTGATGAAAACATTCCCCAGACTATAATATTCCCACCACCAGATTGTGTTCTTCCAGCAATGGTTGCAGGGTGTTTGTTCTCTCTGATTTCTACCCAAATGAATAAATTGCCCAGAGAATGTGATGAAATCATTCCCCAGGTTATAATACTCCCACCACCAGATTTTGTTCTTCCAGCAATGGTTGCATGGTGTTTGTTCTCTCTGATTTCTACCCAAATGAATATGTTGCCCAGAGAATGTGATGAAAACATTCCCCAGATTATAATATTCCCACCACCAGATTGTGTTCTTCCAGCAATGGTTGCAGGGTGTTTGTTCTCTCTGATTTCTACCCAAATGAATAAGTTGCCCAGAGAATCTGATGTAAACATTCCCCAGATTATAATACTTGGTTTAGCAAGGTTGCAGGTGACAACGTCTGTTTCCTAGCCCACATAACACGTTAGGGTTCACTGAAACTGTCCCGTTTATACACACCGTCTCCCTGCTTCCCCCATGTTCATTTTCCAGCACAGCAGAGCTCTCCACTGTGCAGTGTGTTTGCTTCGCTCTGACACAATAAAATCAATTTGTAAACTACCATTTACTTTTCAAGGTCATGACGCATGTGTCTCTGCAGCTTCCACCTCACTTATTCACTATGGTGCTATTTGTTCAGCACTGGTTATTTACAGCGAACCGCCTTAAAGGGTGTTGTCTCACTACATCGTTCATTTTATTCCTCAGTCCTTTTCTTGGTTCCTCACTTATTGATATTGGGGGCGTTTTACTGGCTTCACACTAGGATTCTGCAGTACAAGCCGAGTCTGTACTATAGCAACCCAGCACTGTCAGCCTTTTCAGGATGAATAACAGGTCTGTTTGCTAGGCTGCCATGCTGAGTATCAGGAGAGATCAAACAGGTCTGTACTATAGCAACTAGTGCTAGGCAGCCTATCAGGAGAGATCGAACAGGGCTGTAACTATAGCAACTAGTGCTGGCAGCCTATCAGGAGAGATCAAACAGGTCTGTAGCTATAGCAACTAGTGCTGGCAGCCTATCAGGAGAGATCGAACAGGGCTGTAACTATAGTAACTAGTGCTGGCAGCCTATCATGAGAGATAGAACAGGTCTGTAGCTATAGGGACCTGAGGAGCTGATGCAGCCCATACAAGAGGGGATATCTCGCAATAGGTAGGACACTGCTAATGGACACATATTACAAAGTGACTTGTTTTTGCAGGATCTTTAACATAAAAAGCAGCGATCCTTGTAGTGAGACAACCCCTTTAAGGATTGATAAGGCACTTAAAGGGAACCTGTCACATAGGTTATGCCCCCCTTGCTGAGGACAGCACAAGCTAGTGTCAGACATACTGCTTCCAGCGCTGTGTCCCTTATTCTGTAAGATGCAGCAGTTTTAGAGCATTTAATGCTCAAATCTTATTCTTGAGCAGGTGTTAGCCCCTCCCCCCCAAAGGCTAGCCACACCCACTGAGTTATTCACATTTCTACCTATTCACAGTAATAGGTTTATCAGTTGAGGTGGGTGGGGCTAGCCTCAGGTGGGCGGGGCATGACTTTGTTTGACTCTTTCTGGCTGAAAACTGCAGATTTGAGCATTAAATACTCTAAAACTCCAGCATCTTACAGAATAAGGGACCCAGCGCTGGAAACAGCAGGTCTGACACTGGCTTGTGCTGTCCTCAGGAAGGGGGGCATAATCTTTGTGACAGGTTCTCTTTAAATTTACATGAGTAAAATAGTCTCTAAATACTCTGCAAATACATTTGAAAAATCTGCGTCGTGTGAAGATTTTACATTGGAACCAATGAGAGGTGTACTGGAATATTGTAGGCGCAAAATAGACCCCGTAATAAGCATCAAAACAGGTTGTGTGAACCTACCCTTATAAGACAGGAGCGGACCGGTATCGCAGGTAACAGTCACTGACCATAGCCGTCTGCTGTTGGAAAAGACCTACATAGCAGGAGATGTAGAACTGTAACACAACACCACGTCTACCACTGAAAACAGGAAGAGGGATAGCGGTCGATAATGTCTTCACGCCAGTGCTTAATGTAGTGTGTAAATAATGGGTTAAAAGCAGGAGGAGTGCCGGCAGTGCAGGGCGCACCCCAGGCCACAGAACAGCTCCTCGCCTCCATTAACGCACGTGGAGCATCAGATCCATCACTGAGAGGCATTAGGATGCAATTATGGAGAAATATTGTGAGTAATTATGGAGAGTCAACTGGAGCCGGCTAATTGACTGAAAGGCGCCATCAAAAAATAGCAATTACATAACACAAGCAACAAGTACTAGCGCTTCTCAAAACATTAGAATATCATTGAAAATTAAAGGGGTTCTCTAGGATCTTTTTATTTGTTATAGGACTCGCAAATGTATTATATTAAACCTTGTAATGCATACTGTAAGGAGTCAATACAATATGTGGGTTTCTCTTTGACTTAAAGGGGTTGTCTCACTACAAGGATTGCTGCTTTTTATGTTAAAGATCTTGCAAAAACAAGTCACTTTGCAATATGTGTCCATTACCAGTGTCCTACCTATTCCTAGATATCCCCTCTTGTATGGACTGCATCAGCTCCTCAGGTCGCTATAGCTACAGACCAGTTTGATCTCTCCTGATAGGCTGCCAGCACTGGTGGCAGACCTGGCTACTTCTGCAGCCTAGTAGAAGCCAGTAAACACGCTGCTCAATTTAAAGTGAAACAGAGAAAACAGGACTGAGGTGAGATGAATCAATGTAGTGAGACAACCCCTTTAAATTATTATCAATTATCTTTTCAGTGATATTCAAATTTTTTGAGATGCACTAGTACACAGGTGTCAAACGGTGGCCCTCCAGCTGCTGGGAAACTACAATTCCCATCATGCATTTATAGAATTTATAACAGTGGGCATGATGGGAGTTGTAGTTTCCCAACAGCTGGAGGGCCGCAGTTTGACCCCCCCTGTCACAAAACAATTTAACACTTTCCTGTCCCTAACATGGAGCCGGCTCTCAGCTGCAGGAGTTGAACAGTGGAATATACTAGAACAGGGGTGTCAAATTGCGGCCCTCCAGCTGTTGGGAAACTACAACTCCCATCATGCCCACTGTTGACACCCCTGCACTAGTATATTCCACTGTTCAACTCCTGCAGCTGAGAGCCGGCTCCATGTTAGGGACAGGAAAGTGTTAAATTGTTTTGTGACAGGGGTGTCAAACTGCGGTCCTCCAGCTGTTGGAAAACAACTCCCATCATGCATTTATACAATCTATAACAGTGGGCATGATGGGAGTTGTAGTTTCCCAACAGCTGGTGGGCCGCAGTTTGACACCCCTGATAGGAGATGGGAATTACAGAATGATGAGCAGCGCTAATGCTGCGTTCACACAGTGCGGTTTTCAACTGCATCAAAAAAACAACATCAGAAAACAATTGCATTTTTTTCATTAACCGCATTTCATCTGTGTTGTGAATTAGAATCAATTACAAAACTACCTGTATTCAAAAAGCCATTTGCAGAAGTGCGATGTGTGAATCAAGCCCGAGAGTCGGTTGACACTGCTAGGTTTTTTTGGTTTTTTTTGGCACGGAAACAGCTTGAACGTCATGTCTAAAAACCCTGTGCTGATGAGAGCCGTTTTCAAGCTGTTTTTAGAGGCGGATCCTAGCCTTCAGATGCTATGTAAAGATTCAACACAAACTTTTTCAGTTTTTTTTTTCCCCACCCGAAAAACTTTGTTGCAGACCCTGCAATACAGATTTTTCCATTAAGAATTATGTGAGATATAAGCGGTCGGTTTTGGCCAATGTTTCTGACACTAGTGCACTGTGGAATCTACCTCTGAGACATCCACGATTGGGCTCAATACACATATTGCACTTTTTTTTTGCATTGAAAATCATACCAGAAATGTGTGTATATTATAAATTACTAAAATTTGGACCGTTTGTTTGAAAACCCTATCAAATGTGAGTTCATTAACTACTTGCCGACCACCAGTCAAGTTTAACTGTCCGGACAGTGGCCGTTTATCTGTGCGCGGATGATCTGGAGGAAGGTGAGAGCTATGCGTCAGTGATAGCCGGCTCTCCACGGAGAAGACAGGGAAAGCTTATTACCATCCCTGCCTTCTCGATCGCCGTTTATACAGCGCTGTATGCACCAACAGGGAGGGAGCTGGTTGGCTTCCTGGCCCAGCAAAACATGACCGCCGGCGCTTGGTCGTTATAAATGATGCTGGATACACTAATACAACCTCTGCAGTCAGTACAGGGGATGTATTAGGGTGTGTTCACACAATGTAGGTGTTTTAGCGTTTTTACATACTTCTAAAGCGTGGGGAGGCCGGCCCCCTTCACGTAAATTAGCAGTGGCGCGTAAGCGACACGTCACTTCTCTCTCCCTGTGTACAAAATGCGTGCATAGTACCCTGGGGGAGACGGACGTAATTCATAGCTCTCTGAGAGCAATGAATTACCATAATTGCGGGACGCATTTCGGGTGTATTGAAGCACAAATATGCGTCAAATGCACCCCACAATTACGCTGTATGAACATACCCTTAGTATATCAGCCCCAGTTACAGGGGAAATAAGAGCAGAAAATTCACTTTCTGATTCACGTCACTGTCAGCGGCACGTAAGCGCTGTGAAGAAGTGACATGTCACTTCTCTCCCCCGGCATACAGTACGATAGTATTGTACACCAGGGGACATGAGACGTAGTTTATAGTTCTCTATGAGTTACCATAATTGCGGCGCACATTTCGCCCATATTAAAGCGCAAATCTGCAGCGAATGTGCCCCGCAATTACACTGTGCGAACATACCCTAAAACTTTATATCACCTGTATATAAACATCCGTGGTGGAAAAGTTAAACAATTACAAAACTTATTTTAGCATCGCGTTGTGGTTAAAAAGAAAGTTCTTATTAAACAACAGACTAATGTATAAAGTATATAAAAATAAAGCTTGACATGTCACAGGAAAAAAAAAAGCAAAACCACTACTAGAATAAGGGTATGTTCACACCGCGTATTTGCACTTCAATACGCCCAAAATGCTCCCCGCAATTAAGGTAATTCATAGCTCATATAGAGAGCTATCAATTACGTCCATCTCTCCCGGCGTACAATACACGCGTATTGTACGCCGGGGGAGAGAAGTGACATGTCACTTCTATGTGGCGCTGATAATGAAGCTGAATGGGGCCGCCCCCCCGCGCTTTAGAAGTGCACACTGGCCCGTGCGTACTTCTAAAACACCCAGAATATTGCAGCGCCTACAGTATGCACTGCAATACGCCATATGAACATACCCTAAGTGAGTGCACAAAGCGTTGCAGCATTCAAACTCAAATGTACTAAGGAACATGTGCCTGGTCAGGAACTGGTTAAATGCATCTGAATCCCCCCCTTCTCCTCCCACAAAAAAATAATTGAGCCTCATTTATCAAAACTGTCCAGGAGCAAGTGTTTTTGTTGCCAGTTGCAACTAATCCAAGCTCAGCTTTTATTTCTCCAAAGCAGTGTAAGGAATGGCAGCGAGGATCAGACTGGTTGCTTCGGACAACAGAGACAGTTTTGATAAATGATTCCCAAAGTGAGAACCAAGGCTTACGGATTGTTTTGAGCTCTTGCTGCTCGGCCCTAGGACCTTTGGTCTTGGATAAAGGTCCCAAACCCTTTTCACTGGAAATCTCTTCCTCGCCCTTCTAAACAAATCATTGGCGATCAGAAATCTCCGCTCAGTAAAATCTTTGCGCAGTGCTTTGTAGAGCCAGAACTGGTTGAAGCCTAAAAGCATGAACATCGATTTGGTCTACGGCCGTGCCAGCTGATCAATTTCTGGCTGCACGCCTCAGCCTTCCCGACTAAGTAAATACTATTATTCCCTATAAAATCAATGCTAGAGCATCTCTCTCTTTTTTTCTGTCATTCCTCAGTTATTCTTCCTGGAAACGTAAGAACACATGTAAAGCAGTTACGTTCTCCTTGTCAATAAGGTGCAATGCAGTAAAACCACCATGCAAATAAATAGACCCTTTGCCATGTCAGCTACTGTTGGGAGACCCCCACAAATCGGCCGATCCCGAGTTTGGCCGACCTCTAATGTTGACAAAATCACAGTTGCAGTGTTCTACAGCAATTATGGACTGGAAAAAAAAAAACAAACGAAATAGCAAAAAGCGTTTAACACGGACCAAAACACGTCATCACAGAAAAAACTGTGAACCCCTAGACCATATACAATTAAAGCAGATAAAAAAAAAAAAGTTAATCACCCTGACACCACAAAATTGTTCCTCCCTAAACGGGGTGATCGCTCTGAGAAGAGCGGCCCTGTCCTCCATTCTATCCCTATAGAAAATCCATCTAATGTTGGCATTAAGAGTCTCTTTTGGAGGCCACGTCTCTTTTGACAGTTAGAATAGTGCTACGGTATGTTTGCTGACAAAATGATGGAGACCCACTAAGTTTTTGAGGTCCATCATGGCTTCCATTGCAAACCTCTGATGGGTCTCTTCAGTGTCAGACTTGAAATGAAGCGGCAGCACATATCACTGCATACAAGTCCTCCAGGCCTGGTGGGCAAGACAGGACTGGGATCTTCCATTCTAACAAAAACATGAGGGTCCCAGCAGTCACATAGGTGATAGATGCTTTATACTGGTATACTTACCCCCCTTAATCACCGCTGTAAAAAAAACAAATTTGGTGGGAATCACTTTACTGCGGTGTATGACGAAAAATTCAGAAATTCCCATTCACAGCTGCTGAGGCAGAAAAACACCAAAGCGACACCTGAGTAAATATGTATTGTATGTCCTTCTACTGTCAAATATACAAGGTCATGGGCACGTGTTGCACAAGAGAGCGGCACTGTTAGAGCTCAAGTGAAAAGCGGTATATTATGGATCGGTGTTGTACAACTACTATAGAGATCTACGGGCCAGTACTGTACTGGCCGTCTTGTTTTTATTAATTTTTTTTGTTTTTTATCCCCTTACACATTAAAATTGGTTTGGGCACCCTGTGGTGACTGCACCTTGCTGTACGCTTTGTGGGTTTACAGGTGTTGTCCACTTTTTTTTTTTTTTTTAGCTCAGCATATTTAACAGAAAAAAAGCAAAAACCTCTACTCGCCTTCCTTTCAGCGCTGCTCCGTCTGCGATCGGTCTTCTGTTTTCTTCTGGATGGAAACCTCACCATTGCAGTAGTTAAAGAGAACCTGTCGCATAGATTATGTCCCCCTTGCTGAGGACAGCACAAGCTAGTGTCAGACCTGCTGTTTCCAGCGCTGTGTCCCTTATTCTGTAAAATGCTGGAGTTTCCGTGTATTTAATGCTCAAATCTGCAGTTTTCAGCCAGAAGAGTCATTTGAAGAGTCCTTCGAAGAGTCAGTTTTTTTTCAAACCCGGCCAACTGGAGGCTAGCCCCGCCCACCTCAACTGACAAACCGATTACTTTGAATAGGTAGAAACATGTGAATAACTGTCAGTGGGCGGGGCTAGCCTTTGGTGGGCGGGGTTAACACCTACTCAATAAAATTTGAGGGGTACATGCTCTAAAAGTGCTGCATCTTACAGAATAAGGGACACAGCGCTGGAAACAGCATGTCTGTCACTAGCTTGTGCTGCCCTCAGCAAGGAGTGCACAACCTATGTGACAGGTTCCCTTTAATCACATTACCGTTTGGAAGTTCACAACTGTGATTGGTCACATCAGCAATGGCATGTGACCGCTGCAGCCAATCAGTAGCTGGAGCGGACCGCAGCAGCTGGTAGTTAACAGAAGAGCCGACAGCACCGGAACGGAGGTGGGAATTTTTTTTTATTTTATCAGGACATTACTATCCTAAAGACATGTTCGAAAAACAACCCCGTTATTCAATTCGCCTCTATGAACCTGCTTGTGTATTCTTTGTGATGCTTTTGCAGAAACACGAATGAGAAACCTACCTTTAGCCCTGTCCTGTGATATTATTCCAACACTATAGGAGATCATGACATATATGTAACAGCTGTCAAGGGGGGGGGGTATAAGGAAAAAACAAGAACACACCATAAAGACCAACACAGCAGGTCTCGTGCGAGTGTGCAGTGGTTAGAGCCCACCAAAAGTGCTCCAAGGAAGGACAACTGGTGAAATGGTAACAGGCGAGCCATTGTGGCCCAGTTCTACCATAGCACAAACTGCTAAAAAGGTTAGGTTATATTTAGATGGCGTCTTTGCGGCACACAATTATGTTAGCACTTTAAAAATACGTGATTGCAAGAGCGCACTTTTAAAGCACTAACACCGCACAATGTCCCGAGGCAGATTCCTGGCTCGTAGACGTTTGTATTTTGCAGCACATAAGTGCATGAAAGATGCGACCGGTCACTTATTTTCACTGGCGTACAGTATGTGGCGAGAAATATAAGCGTAAAGTCATCGTGGTCTGAATGACACCGATCATTTTACACCGCACTCAATGAGTGCCTGACTTGAACAATGTTTTAAGCGTATTTGCGACCATACTTTAACGCAAATATGTTGTGTGAACATTTCGTTACTGTTAACGATGATAGAAATGGAGGCAAACACATCAGATAACACAGCTTGGAGGGGAGGGTGGGGGGAGATAGTGGCAAGATACACTGTGTGAAGACAAGCTAATTGAGTTGTGCTGAAAACATTGGGTCCTGGCATTATGTGGATGTTCGGGTATGTTCACATGGGGTGTTGAGTCCGCGTGAGCATACGTTTTTAGAGACGTGTTTGGATTCATCTATCTAAACGGACCCAAACATGCATCTAATAAACAGCAGTGTGATTACATTGTTTTTACTTTGAAACTCGCATCGGCGTTCATATGAGTGATCACCGATGCGTCTCATTGCGTCTTTCGGATCCGTCCTAAGAATTGACATGTCAATTCTTGATCCAAAAGACGCAGCAGGTGCCCGATTTAAAACTATAGGGTGCGATCCTGCTGCAGCCAACACCCATCCAAACACACACCGGCGTGTTGGATCCGTTTACGATCCGATCGCCGCTGTGTTTGTGGGCGCAATTTTCGGATCCAAAAACACCTACCAGACATTGTACAGACCAAGTCCACCTCTTAATGGCAGTGGTCTCTTTCAGCAGGTGAATGCCCCTGCCACTCTGCAAAAATTGTTCAGGATTGAGCAGCATGACGAAGCGTTCAAGGTGGGAGCTTGGCCCATATCTCCCCAAATCTCAAACCGATTGATCATTTGTAGGATCTGCTGGAAGAAAAAAAAAAAAAAGGCTGGAGGCCACACCTCACAACCTACAGGATTTAAAAGGGGTATTCCCATCTCGGCAAGGCCCAATTACTGTAAAGTAAGCAATTTTCAAAATGCATGTTGTTATTAAAAAATATGTATGCTTTACCCAATACAGGCCTTTTTTTTGCACCTTCAACTTGCTCTCGTCTCCCTGGTTACCGACCACCACTGTGTGCTTTTAGTGGTGGCCAGCGATGCAGTATTACTGTAATGTTGCCTCTGGCCGGGATAGTGGAGACGTGCATTTTTACACATGTGCACTCCCTCTCCTTTTTTTCCGGCCCGGCCACAGAATCTTATTCTCGGACTATTCTAGTCTTTGATACCGCTGCGTTACCAGCCACCACCGAAAGCACATAATGGTGGTTGGTAACCAAGGACACAAGAGAGCAAGTTTTTAAGCACAAAAAAAAAAAAAAAGCAAGCCTATATTAGGTAAAGCATACATATTTAATAACATACATTCTGAAAATTGCTTACTTTAGCAGCACTTGTTATGATGAGAACACCCCTTTAAAGAATATGCTATCTTGGTGCCAGATGCTACAGGACACCTTCAGAGTCGACGACTTAACAAGTTAAAGGCGGCACAAGGGACCTACACTATATTGGGCAAATGTTTTTATTGTTATGGCTGATCACTGTGCAAACATGGATAGACCTATAGAAGGCGCACATTGGCATAACCCCGGGATGCACTAAAAGACAAGCCGATGCCCAAATCCATGAGACATTTATTCACTGCAATGTCCTACAATTCCTCCCCCGTTAGAGCTAGTGTTCTCGTCTTATAGAATAAGTTACAGAATGTTAGAAGGTCACAGACACGCGCCCATCAGACGGCCGCCCGCAGTTCCCGCAGTTCCAGATCTTTCTGTGCTTTAAAATTTCCCTCTTCCGATTATTTACAGACCCCGCCGAAATCACGAGTGTATTCCATAAAAAGGTGTCATGAGCGGCCCTGATGACCGCTGGAGTGTGCTGCCGCCTGTAACAGGGATCCTATGGTAACAGCATCATCACAGCCATGTCTCTGCCGGCCGGGGCCAGGTTACTGCTCAAAGCTTTCCATGGGATAATGTTCCCCATAAACCTTCAGGTGTTTCTTCAAGGATTCCTCCTGTTTCTTCAGATGGGGGGGCATCTCGGAGTAGACGTCTGTGAACATGTGCTGGATATTGGGCTTGTGTTCACGCTCTGCTTGTTCAAAGGCCTCCATGACCTGCAGAGAGAAGCCGGCCCCGTTACATATACTCGCAGCTCATGACCCCAAACCAGTCCTACTGTTCATGCTGTAAAGCAGGGGTGTCAAACTGCGGCCCTCCAGCTGTTGGGAAACTACAACTCCCATCATGCCCACTGTTATAGATTATACAACTGCATGATGGGAGTTGTAGTTTCCCAACAGCTGGAGAGCCGACGTTTGACACCCCTGCTCGAAAAGGAATCTAGATTCACCTCTGTTTTTTTGACAAAGTAACGGTCCAACCTCACTCACTGTTCCTTTATGTATTGGTACAATGCAGCCGACATTCAGCTGAACACTGCCTGCATTGGATTGCTTGCACCAGCGGCATCAGTGTCCCTGACTGAATGCCTACTCCTAAGGCTATGTTCACACGGTGTAAATGCGGCGCGTACAGTACGCCCCACAATTACGTGGGGTGTTCGGGAGTAGCTCCGATACGCATGTACTCCCGCAGAGAAGGGGGGCTGGCCGCCCGCTGGCCCCATTGAAAGTCATTACTCGCGGCGTGTATTCGCCGCAAGTAAGGATATGTTCACACGGGCTAATTTTGGCACGCATTTCGCATTGTATTTGCGCTCTAATATGAGCGAGATGCGCGCCGAAATTACGGTAATCCATAGTTCTCATAGAGAGCTATGGATTACGCCTCCTCTTCCCGCGCGTACAATACGATCGTATTGTACGTGCGGGGAGATGAGCGACATGTCAATTACTTGCGGCGAAGACGCGCCGCGAGTAATGACTGTCTATGTTTATAGTGCTCTATTACCGTAAATTACATCGTGTGAACATAGCCTAAAGGCTCTGTGTACACAGCACAGAAAACTGTCCGTTTTTTTCAGCGTTTTTCGGTTTGTAAAAACGCTGAAAAAACGTCAGTAAAGCTTTCCCATAGACTTCTATAGTGAAAACATCCTGTTGTCGCCGCAGAATGTTTTTTTCTGCTCATTTTATTTACTGGTTGCCCTTTGAAACGTATTGCAAAAAGCGCCAGAGCCGGGCAGAGAATTTACTATTGGAGTCTATGGAAAGCGCTGGACGCTTTTTGGTGTGTTTTTTGGAATGAAAACCCACCCAGGAGATTAAAGTCCCCCCCTATAGTGGGTGTTACCACAGGTTATACCTTATCAATTCTACATAGAACTGTTACAAAGTTATCTTGCTTTTGGCGCCAAAATTCGTAAAAAGAAAACGGATTTTAGCGGCAAAAGCGAGATAACTTTATTAGTGCCAAAATCTGTGAAACGACTACAGGATTACAAATAACTGCAATAAACTGCTTTCCATCCCCTTTTGTAGGGTGGAGTTACAGCCAACGGCTTGATTTATGCATTCATTAAAAACAAGCAAACTACGGGCGTAAAAAACGCGCCCAAAATGTACGTCTTGACAGGAGGTGGACAAAAAACCCCCCTCAGTTTTATAAACATTTTTAGGATTTGGTTTTCAGGCCGTTTTTTGTCCACTGCAGGGTAGACCGAGCCTTATAGTGTTGTAACCACGGAGGACAGCGGTAACAATCATCAGCCGTCAGGTGGTTTAGCGGCCCTATATAAGAGTAGGATGTGATCGAGGGAGAGACTCTGAGCTCTGTGATATAAAACAGAGCTGAGCTAAGCATTGTGGGTAAAAAGCAGAGTACATCCTGACAGGACTCCTTAAAAGAGTTTTCCAAGACTTTTAAGGATTGATCCGATTGTTTCAGTAGAAATGAACCCATACTTACCTTTCCCATCACCACCGTTCCAGCGCTGCCAGAGCACCAGTGTCTATGCGATCTATGAATGGGACATCATTAGTGAGGGACTTGGGGGAAGAACGCTGGAACTATGGACGGGTGCTGATGGGAGAGGCAAGTATGGGTTGATTTTCTATTGAAACAGTGGGAGTTGTTTTTTTTGTTTTTTTTTAAAGTCTTAGAAAACCCCTTTACAAGGATTGTCTCACCATACACATTGGTGGCATATCGATAGGATATTGTGGGCTGTACGTGGAACTCCCATTTGTAGTAAAAGGGAGAGTTCCAACCACCAAAACGGAGAAGTTGTGGGGTTCGTTCTTGAGATAGCACTTATCAGACATTGATTGCTTATCCTATCGATAGGTCATCAATGTTTATGGCAAGACAACTTCTGTCTATCGGTACATTCCCTGCTTTTTACTCAGAAATCTTGCTCTACATTATATAACCCTATTATAAACCACAATAAATATACCATTTTGAGCAATTAAGGTATAGTGTGCAGTTTATACCTGAGAAGTTACATCGAAGTCCAAGCGCTGGAAACCTTTGAATTTAGCAGCTATTTATAGTCTGTGTATTCACAAATATAACCTTATATATCACAGAGCTCAGCTCCTGCCCCTCTATCGTATAACCTATATATCACAGAGCTCAGCTCGTCTCCTCTATTATATAACCCTATATATTACAGAGCTCAGCTTCTCTATCATATAAGCCTATATATCACAGAGCTCAGCTTCTCTCTTCTATCATATAACCCTATATATCACAGAGCTCAGCTCCGCCCTCTCTACGTATAACCTATATATCACGAGCTAGCTCGTCTCCTCTATTATATAACCCTATATATTACAGCTCAGCTTCTCTACATATAACTATAATATCACAGAGCTCAGCTCCCTCATTTATCATATAACCCTATATATCACAGAGCTCAGCTTCTCTCCTATATATATAACCCTATATATCACAGAGCTCAGCTTCTCTCCTATATTATATAACCCTATATATCACAGAGCTCAGCTTCTCTATCACATCCTGCTCGGAGATAAAGCAGCATAAACCCACTGACAGGTTTGCTTTAAATAAATCTGACTGCCTAATGTACACCCAGATTAGACTCACTTTGCAGTTACCAATCCCATGTGTACAATATGCATCAAGTAAATGGCAGACCACAGTGAATTTCTAGGTGGAAATGGCCTTGTGCAGTACAAATTCAAAGCATATGTATAAAGGCCATGCCCAAAGTGAGCCTCACCATTTTTCGGGACTTCTTCCTCCATATTTTCTCCTGATCATCATCCCACCAGCCTTTGTGCATCATGTAGTGACGGAGTCGGGAAATGGGATGATCCTGCTTGTCCCAGTAATTGACTTCATCTACGGAGCGGTACGCAGAGCTGTCATCGCTGGTGCTGTGGTGTCCAATCCTTCAAATTTCACATGGAGACTTATCAGCATCATGTACTGTAGTTAAGCGCTCCCTGTATATCATATACGGCACTAGATTACCTATAGGTCATGGCTTCTATGAGGAACGGCTGGTTCTCTGCCACTGCTCTTCGTCTTGCCTCTTTGGTGGCGTTGTACACAGCGAAGACGTCGTTACCGTCAACGCGAATGGACATAATGCCGTAACCAGGCCCGCGGGCAGCTGTAACCACACAGACACTGCATCTATTATCATCAACTTATACAATACACAAAGCACCAAAATCAAGAAAGCCGATCGGAGAATATAGACAACCCCATTCAAGAGGTTCTCTCATCAGGCTGATTTACAGAGCCTGCTCCTCACAGTAAGCGCCAGGCTCCCCCTTCCCGTTCAGGCCGCGGGCGCGTCTACAGCGCCAGGCTCCCCCTTCCCGTTCAGGCCGCGGGCGCGTCTACAGCGCCAGGCTCCCCTTCCGCTTCAGTGCGGTGGCTCTACACGCAGCTCCCCTTCCCGTTCAGGCCGCGGGCGCGTCTACAGCTCAAGGCTCCCCATACCCGATCAGCCCTCTGGCGCGTCTACAGCGAGAGGCTACCCCTACCCGATCAGCCCGCGGGCGCGTCTACAGCGCCAGGCTCCCCCTCCCCGTTCAGGCCGCGGGCGCGTCTACAGCAGTGAACAACATTTCAGCTCTGCCATTTCTAGCTGAGCCTGTTAGAGCAGTGTTCCCCAACTCCAGTCCTCAAGGCCCACTAACAGGTCATGTTTTCAGGATCTCCCAAAGAATGCACTGACAATACTTCTATCACCTGTGCAGAATGCACTGACAATACCTATATCCCCTGTGCAGAATGCACTGACAATACTTAATCACCTGTGCAGAATGCACTGACAATACTTAATCACCTTGCGAATGCACCAATACTTAGATCACCTGTGCAGAATGCACTGACAAACTTATCACCTGTGCAAATGCACTGACAATACTTCTACACCTGTGCAGAATGCACTGACAATACTTCTATCACCTGTGCAGAATGCACTGACAATACTTCTATCACCTGTGCAGAATGCACTGACAATATCTATCATTCAAATCAAAAACTCACACTGTGCAGAATGCACTGACAATACTTCTATCACCTGTGCAGAATGCACTGACAATACTTATATCACCTGTGCAGAATGCACGACAATATTTATCACCTGTGCAGAATGCACTGACAATAATTATATCACCTGCAGAATGCACTGACAATAATTATATCACCTGCAGAATGCACTGACAATACTTCTATCACCTGTGCAGAATGCACCGACAATACTTCTATCACCTGTGCAGAATGCACTGACAATACTTCTATCACCTGTGCAGAATGCACTGACAATACTTCTATCACCTGTGCAGAATGCACTGACAATACTTCTATCACCTGTGCAGAATACACTGACAATACTTCTATCACATGTGTAGAATGCACTGACAATACTTATATCACCTGTGCAGAATGCACTGACAATACTTCTATCACCTGTGCAGAATACACTGACAATACTTCTATCACCTGTGCAGAATGTACTGACAATACTTCTATCACCTGTGCAGAATGTACTGACAATACTTATATCACCTGTGCAGAATGCACTGACAGTACTTATATCACCTGTGCAGGAAGCACTGACAATACTTCCCTCACCCGTGCCGAATGCACTAACAATACTTATATCACCTGTGCAGAATGCACCGACAATACTTATATCACCTGTGCAGAATGCACCGACAATACTTCTATCACCTGTGCAGAATGCACCGACAATACTTCTATCACCTGTGCAATACTAAGTAAAGCCAGAAAACATGACTGATTGGTTGGGCGTGAGGACTGGAGTTGGGGACCCCTGGGTTAGAGGGAGATTGGTAAAAAGTGGTATACACAGCTGGGTGAAAGGCTGTAGAGTTCTCTAGGGACAGTTTGTCAGTAAGAACGTTTTGTCACCATTCCATCGTGTACCATAGATCAACCATTATTGAAATAGATTTTAATCTGGGCATAATTTATTTTTCAAAATTTGTGATAATGAGAACATAGAGGAAGCTCCTGCATAGACTTTTAAAGTGGTATTACTGGCATTTATCCCTAACAGTGTTTGTACAATATATAAATTTGTGTCACCACTCCAGCCAGGGCTGCTAGAGCAGAGAGAGGTGGTCAGTAACTTAGGTAATTCTGTGTACACAAGCAGGAGATAAGACCTGCTGTAATTCTAAAAGGAAGCAAAATCAGAGCAGCAATGTATCTAGTAATAGTCTTTATTTACCTTTGCCATCATGTTTAATGCTAATCAATGAAATGGGAATAGCCCTTTAAGGCTTGAGACAAGCATTGTTCAAATGAGAATAGATCCAATCCCATGAGAGAGAATAAAGGAGTCAAAACGTATGAGCAGAAGCAAAAACCTGTGCACCTGACGACTGCTGGAGAACAGTAATGGTGACGTCCATAAAACCAGTCCACATTTTATTAGTAATCAATGCAGAAAACCATGCAAGTCCAAAGGGTCCTCTTGAAGGGGCATTTCCATAAGGCCACTTCCTGCTAACAGGTCGGCTTGTAGCTAGTCAAGAGCCGACCAGGTTTCAGAATGAGGAAGCTCTCCCCCATTCATGTCTATGGTAGCTCTGAATCTTGGCTATAATCGGAACACCCATAGAAATGAATGAGGAGGATGCCTGCAAGCTGACTACAGGCCAACATGTAAGCAGAAATTGGCTTCGTGAGAACACCTCTCTAAATTTCCAAAGATTAACCTTTTAAAATGAATTCAGGTGAAAATGAAATCCATTGATGCAAGTAAGAGTACGTCCGTACTTTGGGGCATAATTGAACTTCAATACGCCCAAAAGTACAGACTAACTACGGTAATCATAGCTCTCAGAGACAGCTTTGATTACCTTCCAGCTTCCACCACGCGTACTGCGTGCTGGATGAAAGAAGGGACGTCACTTCTCCCCGGCGCGAAAGTGAAAGGGGACGCCCCTCCTCCCCAGAGCTTTAGAAGTACAGGCTGTCCAGCCCGTACTTCTAAAATACCTGGCATCTTGCGCGAGCACAGGTACGCACCGGAAAACGCCGTGCGAACATACCCCAAGTCATACATTTTGTATAGCCTATTTTGGCTTACCATACATTTTGTCAAAAAATTGGAGAAACCCGCTCATCCTCTTGTGCAAATGTCCTATTTTAGTCCATTTTTTAAGAAAAATAGAGGAGACACGCCATTCGGTGCTGCCGCACCTGCTGCAACATTTCAAAGGTAACCCTTTTTCTTCAGGCATGAAGGCGTGTCTCTTTTTTCTTAAAAAATGGAGTAAAATAGGACATTTGCACAAGAGGATGAGCGGGTTTCTCCAATTTTTTGACAAAATGTATGGTAAGCCAAAATAGGCTATACAAAATGTATGAAAAATGTTGTTGATATAAAGTAAAGAGTTGATAAACGTATTTCGCCATCTATTTATTGCAAAGGGAAACTACAACTCCCATCATGCAGTTATATAATCCATAACAGTGGGAATGATGGGAGTTGTAGTTTCCCAACAGCTGGAGGGCCGCAGTTTGAGGATGCCTGCCTTAAGGGTAGGAATACATGACGCAGGTTTGATGTGGCTGAGAACCACGGCATCATGCAGCTGCCAATGGGCACACAAGATACCGGAAAAATCATGCAGCTGGCCGCCCCTGTGTCCTCACCCTAAGGCTCATTGACAGCTCTTAGCTAGGGTGCTTTAAGGGGGTAATATCCAGTACAAGGCACATGTTATGCCTCCAGAATTGGAGATTTTATTTGATTTACAATAAAATTGTTCAACGTAATACAGCAAGAAATCTGAAAAATATTTACCTTGTATAATAGTGGGTGCCCCTGGACTGGCATTCATCTTTCATTTTAATATGACCATACAAACACACGCACTGGTTCATACTCACCAATGCCATCCCCGCGATACTGCTCAGAGGTCGGGGTAGATATGGCATATCCATTGTTCCTGCAGAAAAACAGCACAGGACACTCCAATGTGGCGGAAAAGTTAAAAGCCGCATGGGCATCTCCTTCACTTGCGGCGCCTTCACCGAAATAGCAGATGACCGCGCGGTCCGCATTTTCCCGTTTAAATGCATAAGCTGCGCCCACCGCTGAGAAAACAAGGAGGCAATTATGATAGAATATACATAATAAGCCAGTATAGTGGACCTGACATGACCAAGGGAGACCTTACAGAGGACGTACCACCTCTAGAGAACCTTGGGAAGGAATAGAAAGACCAAAATAGAAACAATTTCTCAAATATGTTTAATTAGGTAAATGAAAGCATCACCTGTAATTCAACTTTTTTTTTTTTTAAATGCGCAAGGTCTTTAAGGCCTGGGTCACACGGCTTATTGCCAGCGTAATTGCGGGGACGGATCTCGCCTCGCAATTACGCCTGCAGCGGGGCGGGGGGCCGGCCGCTCGCCGGCCCCATAGACTGTCATTATCTACGGCGCGCACGCGCCGTAAATAATTCACATGTCACTTTCTCCCCCCGCGGCAGGGAGAGGAGACGTAATCCATAGTTCTCTATGAGAACTGTGGATTACCGTAATGACTGGGACGGATTGGAGCTGTACTGCAGCGCAACTCCGGCGAGCAGTACGGCTCCAATCCGCGGCCAAATAAGCCGTGTGAACGAGGCCTAAGACAGGACTGAAGTTGGGCAAAGTCAACTCCTGACACGATGGATCACTAGGTTGACAGCTCTGTGAAAACTTCCTGCTTCTGACCAGTAAGAATCCACTGTAAATCTGCATCAGCTGTACAGTGGGAAGCTCTGAGCTGCTATATTCATGTCGTGTGTTATTTGCACGAGGCCCAATACTTTCATTCAGAATCACTATATATTTAACCCTTTAAGCCGAACGCCTGAAAAATACTTAATGACCAGAACTTTTTTTTTGTTTTTGCCTCCTTGCGTTTCAAAAGTTGTAATTTTTTTATTTTTTCAATGACGCAGTTGTATGAGGCCTCGTTTTATTCGAGACAAGCTGTACTTTATGGGGGAATAGTTTAAGTTCACTTATAAATAATTACAGAACTTTTTTTTAATTCTTTTTTTTTTGTTTTTTTACACCATTCACATTTCACACTTGTTAGATTAGTTCTACAGGTTATTACGGTCCTGTGGATACCTAATATGTGTAGGTTTTTTTTGTGTGTGTGTAATTTATGCACAATTATTTTTTATTAAATATTTATTTTTATTTTATTCTTTTTTTTACACTTGTTATGTTTTTTACATTTTTTTCTAAATCCCATGAAGGATGAACTGTTTTAGTTTTTTTTTTGTTTTTTTACACTTTTTAATATATGCTAATACATTATAATCTGTGTCAGTCTGACACAGGCAGTGATCAGGACAGCACACAGTGTGTCCTGGTCACTGGCTTCATACACAGACAGCACACAGTGGCCACTCTAGGTCCCCAGGGCTGACTGTGCAGCCGTTCCCCGGGCTCTGTCGGGTCACCGGGTGTTCTGATCACCCAACAGAGCAGGGAAACCATTTGATTGCGCTGCAGTGACGATCAGCTGCAATCAAAGGGTTAAAGCACCAGGATGCGGCGGTTCCCTCGCTCTCCGGTGCTCGCAGGAGATGCTCTGGGATCAGGGCCGTGGGTACACCGTCCCGCGCAGCTGCGGCGCGGGCCGCAAACCCCGAAGTCTGCAGCGACGTCTTTTGGCGAACGACCCACACCAGCCGACGTCAAAAGATGGTGGGCGGCCGTTAAGGAGTTAAAAGCAGTTTGTAGGGACGTTAAAAAATTTAAAGTAAAAAATAAATCTAAAAACAGTCCCAAGGTTAAGTAACTCCCTTGTACTCCCATTTTTAATGCACTGTTGCTCCAGCGTTGACAGCCCAGTGATTGCTATAGCAATCACTGGGCAATCACTGTACTACCAGTTGGTGCATTATTATTTCAGTCACTCAGCGGTCGAGTCCTTTTACATTGACATCACCGCTCAGGATGTGAATGGGACGGCATGTGACTGCTGAGAACACCGATTGGCTGCAACACGCTACGATTGGTGGTAACACACCATCCGTAAGGAAAGAGAGGAGCTTCAAGGCTCAATCAGCGCAGCATTAAAGAATTAAAGGGAACCTGTCACATAGATTATGCCCCCCTTGCTGAGGGCAGCACAAGCTAGTGTCAGACCTGCTGTTTCCAGCGCTGTGTCCCTTATTCTGTAAGATGCAGCAGTTTCACAGCATTTAACCCCTTAACACTGGATGGAAACTTATGGGCTTTGTAGCGGGATCGCAGCATGATCCCGCTACACAGGCAGTGGCTGCTAGCTGATAATTGCAGAGGACACCCGACGGTAACAGCACTGTTGTGATATGGAGCCGGCTCCATTTCATGCTGTTTAACCCCTTAGACACTGCAGGGGTCATGGCGTCAAAGTGAATGAGAAACAGGGCAGCACAGTGTCCTCACTCCGATCGGGGGCCCCATGGCGAGATCGCAGAGCCCTGATCGGTTTACATGGCAGCTAGAAGCCTAGTGAAGGCTTCCATCGCTGCCATGTTTTTGTTTTACTACTTCCTTTCCCAGGCAGGAAGTAGTAAAACCACCATCCTTGTACACCCTAATCATTATATTGTAAAGAATGCAATGGGCTGTATAAAAAAAAAAAAAAAAAAAAAATCGCACCCCCTAGTGCTCCAGCACCCTGAGGGGACTCAATGTTAAAGTAAATAAATAAAAAAGTATGTATGTGTGCATATATATATATATATATTATATATTATATATATATATATATATATATATATATATATTATATAATCTTTAAAATGGCAAAAGGGGGGTGATTTGAACTTGTCTAAAAATATATTTAAAAAAAAAAGTTCAAATCACCCCCCTTTTGCCATTTTCAAAATAAATAAAATTGCACATATTTGGTATTGCCGTGTCCGAAAAAGTCTAATCTATTAAAGTTTGACAATTTATCCCAAACGCTGAATACCATAGAAGCAAAAATTCCAAAACGCCAAAAATTTGGCTTTTGGTCATTTCAGTGGAATAAAAGTGATCACAAATGTCGCATCTATCCCAAAATGATACCAATATAAAGTACACTTCTACTCCCTCCCCCCCCCCCCCCCCCCCACAAAAAAAAGCCCCCTCACTCAGTTCTATGGGTACAAGAACAAAAAAGTTATTGGTTGCAGAAAGTGCCGCTGTGGCACAAATTTCAAAACTAGAAAATGTTTGGCTTTTTTGCTGCAGTATTCTAGCATAACGGAAACCTTACATATTTGGTATTGCCAGAATAATCGTATCAACAGATAACACATCATTTATACCGGAGAGTGGACGCTGTTAAAAAAAAAATAAAAAAATAAAAAAATAAACACTGCAAACATGGCGCAAGTATAGTTTTTTTTTTTCACATTTTGACCCACTTAGATTTTTTTTTGCAGTTTCCTAGTATATTCTATGGTACAGTGAATGACACCATTAAAAATGCCTCTAGTCCCACAAAATAAAAGCCCTCATTTAGCTAGGTAGGTGTAAAAATACAAAAAGTTATAGCTCTTGGAAGGAGAGGAGAAAAAAAAAAAACCGAACGTGTCCAAAAAAATAAATAAATAAATTAAAAAAATGCTCGGTCCTTAAGAGGTTAATGCTCAAATCTGGCAGTCCAGCTTATTCATGAGTAGGCGCTAACCATCCCTACCCACAGATAGCTCCGCCCACTCACAGCTGATTCAACCTATTACATTGTATAGGTAGCAACCCGTGAATAACCGGCAGGTAGCGAAGGCCAACAACTGCTCAAGAATAAGCTGGACTCTTCTCATCTCTGGCAAAATAGGCTGCAGACTGCCAGATTTGAGCCGTAAATACTCTGAAACTGCTGCATCTTTCAGAATAAGGGCATGTCCCCACTGCACGGGTTTTCGGCCGGTTTTTCAGGCGGTTTGGGGTTTTTAAGACCGCCTGAAAAACCGGCCAAAATTAGCACAATGGTGCTCTATGGAAAACCCGTGCAGCAGTCCCGACTGCACGGGTCGTCAGTCGGCGGTTTTGCCGCCGGCGGTCCGGCTGCAAAACATTGAGCATGTTCATTCTTCTGTCCAGTTTTCGGACGGAATCTGTGCTTCTCAATGTGAAGGGGGGAGGGCTCATCGTGGAGAAAAGCCGCCCCTCCTCCCCGGGCCGTGGGGACGGCCGCAAAACAGGACAAATACCGGCCAGCAAACCGGCCGGTATTTGTCCTATGCCGAGGAGATGCGCCCTAAGGGTATGTTCACACAGCACCGAAAACCGCATTAAAATCTCACCTGAAACACGCTCATTTAAAAGAGGTTTTAGATGCGTTTCCCGGTGCCTTTTTGGATGAGATTTTCACCCAGAAATAGCCAGGGCAAAAAACGCGCCGAAAACACGCTTCAAGAATTGACATGACACTTCTTTTTTTCAGCGGCGAAAACAGCTTCCAAAGAAGAGCGTAAAAACCTCGTTGTGTGCGATTTACAGCACGGTTTTACATAGGACACAATTAAATGAACTGGGGGCGTTGTGGACGCTGTTTTGGGCGCGGTACCCTAAGGGACACAGGGCTGGAAACAGCAGGTCTGACACTAGCTGGCGCTGCCCTCAGCAAGGGGAGCATAACCTATGCGACAGGTTCCCTTTAAAGGGGCTGTGCCACCACTGACATGCATTACCTATACACAGGTGAGAAGTGTCTGATCCCTGGGGATCCCCCCCACTGGGACTCTCACCGATTGCTTAAAACAAAGGAAGGTTCAGAAGCAATGCTGTATGGCTTTGTGGTTGCTCCGTTTTGATATTCACCTTGAGGTATCTGTGTGGCTAAAGGTGAGGAAATGGTCACAAAGTTGAGATCTTTACAGCCATAATGTACGGGCATCTGTCTTCCTTTGCTGGGATCTGAGGCGTTACCGTAGCACTGCGACATGAACAGATTGAGAGGATAGCCCCTATACATCAGGACTCCTAGAAAAAGACAGAACCCAGAAGGCGATCACATACACAGCAGCAAGTATTGTATGATCATTGTATAGAGAGACTCTCACCTGCCTCCCGATACTGCCCGAATACAAGGTCCGTGTCCAACAGGGCGGCAGCAATGCCCACGTGCGTCCCCTCCTCTCCATAGTTTGTCATATAGAAAGATATCCTTCCCTGTCAGAGGAAAGCACTGGTCACCAATGAGATTAATGCAGGTGGTCTGCGACAACCACAGAGGGGGCAATCTCCCAAAAGCTATGAGAGTCAGAGAGGTTCCTTACACAAGACACCCACCTGTCTCTGAGACTCGTACAGGATCCTATCCATGGTGTTCAGCAGCGTCATCGTGTGATAAAACTTTAGGACTTGCTCCTTGGGGATCTGCAACAAGACAAAGGAAGGTATAAATATGCCCTTAGCATCTGCTTTTCGGATTCGACTGAGGGCGCGTCCACACGACACCCATCAAAAAAACTCTTTTTTAAAAAATGAGCATAGGTGCACGCTGGTGTGGCAGTAACATACAGACACAACCCAATATCAGCAGCACACTACTAGCACTAAAAAACTATCAAAAAGGACATAGGAGTTTTTTGGAAAAGCATTTCTGATACTTAGAATACATGAAAAACTCTTGAGGTTCCCACTTCACATTTTCTATCAAAACTGCTTAAGGTCGCCTTGCTGATTGGCAGGTGGGCTTAAAGGGGTTTTGCCAAGAAGTGAGTTCCTTACCTAACAGGCTGATACTGCCCTCTTGAGGCTTGAAAAAAGGGGCGTTGTGTTTCTGTGTTTAAAAAAAACAAGTACCTCCTCTGTGATGTCATCACTCCACCTCCCATGCACGTTCCCAAGGCTAATATTCAGTCTCTGTAGTTGAGCAAACATGTTATTTGGCTAATCCACAGAGGATAACTGCATTGTGCACAAGCTATATGGGTTTTGTTTTCTCCCTCTTATTTGCTCAGGAGTAAGGCTATGTCTACACTGCATCAGACACAATTGTATTGTATGGGAGGATGGCAAGAAAAGGAGAAGTGCCGGTGTATTATACAACATGCTGAGCAGGAAGCATCTGAATGTTAACTCAGATAATTACATTACAACCAGTTAATTCTCTATACAGCAGACACAGCCTCTGACACAGAAACAAAGCTACTGCAGATGCCCAGCAACATTGCTTTTTTTCTCCCCCTCCCATCAAAGCTTGTTCCTGTGTCCTGCCAACAAATAAGAAGTGCAAACAACGCAAGCACGCCAGGAGCTTGCCAGATCAGCTCCTGGTCATAGCTAATGTAAACAGGCAGGAAGCTAAGGGCATCTAAGTCAGGCTGAAGCTCTCAGAGGCTTCACTTTTTTTAATCACATATATTTAGTGATATAATGCCCATTTTGGAGGATCCCACGTCAACATTAGATTGTGGCAAAGCACCTTTAAGACTTAGCTTTTTGATAGTTTGTTAGTGCAAGTAGTGTGCTGCTGATATTGGGTTGTTTCTGTATGTTACTGTCACACCAGCGTGCACCTATGCTCATTTTTTTTCAAAAAAAAAGTTTTGTTTTTTTTTTTTAACGTTTTGGATGTGCAGACCAAATATTGTTTTCTAGACTGTTTGTATGGAGAGTTACAAAGTTAGTACGATTGAAATAAACACACGTGTCCATCAAGTTCAACCAAGGGTGGATAAAACGTGGTTGAAAGGAGGGAGACAAGGACTTTAAGTCCAGTCTCCCCACTGGTGAATGCCCTGAGACCCACAAGGCAGGAACCAATCTGCTCCAGTGGAGACCCCATCTCTGACCCCAGAGCCTCCACCAGACAGGATCCAGAATTTTACATGGTTATGTACGTATTAATATTTTTGTTCCGGTAGTTATCTAAGCCTTTCTTGAAACCCTCACCTGTTCCTGCTGTGACCAGCCTCTAGGTGGCTATTCCACAGATTCACAGTTTTTTACAGTGAAAAAACGCTCTTCCCTCTGGAGATTGAATCTTTTTTCTTAGCGAAGGAATGTCCCTTGTCTTTTTAGGGGGTTTTACATGAAATAATTTTTCCCCATACTTTTTGTAGTGACCATTTATATATTTATATAAATTAATCATGTGCCCCCGAAGCCGTCTTTTCTCAATTCTACTAACCTCTCCTCATAACGAAGATGCTCCATTCCCCTTATAAGTTTGTCTGCCCCCTTCTTTAGTTTCTTGCACTCCACCCACCTGCATAGGCTTTTAAATCAATGCAGCGTAGCTTGCAACTGGAGTCTTCTCTCCCTGAAGTGCGGAGGTCTGAACAGGCACCAAGAGAGGTAACGATAGAGAAGGTTCCCACCTGTATTGAGGTCGCCTTGCTGATTGGGAGGTGGGTTTAAGCAGTTTTGATCAAAAATGTGAATCTCAAGAGTTATTCATGTATTCTAAGTAGCTTTTCCAAAAAATTCCTATGTCCTTTATGATAGTTTTTTTTAGTGTGCAACTGATATTGGATCAAAATACTCGTCGGATTCTGAATCCTAAAACTGCGCCGTATTTTGATGCGGTTTTCAATGTGGATTTTAGGTGTTTTTTTCCCCCCTCACCGCATTTAGTCAGAAAACATTTACCATTCATCTCTGTTGGGTTTTAAACATGGATCCAACATAGAAATATTTGGGACGTGTTTCTGGCCTTGGAATACAGCGGATTATGGAACATGAGCTAAGTTTTTTTGCAAATACAGCATTTTTGAAACCCGACTATAGCTATGGACTATAGCTCGGATTTTCAACTGAGGTCTATGGGGATGGTTTACAGTTGAATTTTACAGTTTTTAAAACCCGAATTGGCGTAAAATCTGACTGTAAATGCTCGCCATGTGGACGGACCCCAACTAAATGGAAGAATTTATAGGCTAAGCCCCTCCATTTCCACTCGATCTCACTTATGAATCGGTGACACATACAGGCAGTCCCCGACTTACATCTGTTCCCTAGCTACAAACGGAGACCTCTGGGGCATGCTGGCACTCATCGTTCCGCAGCTACTATCTGCTGTGGAACATGGAACTACAAGTTCCAGCATGCCACAGCAGCACATGAGGTGAAAATGAGGTGAAATCTTCTTAACAGGGACACAGACAGCAAAATAAATGTAAAAACCCTTCCATGCACTATCCAAAATGAAAAAAAACCTTTTGTTTCTGGGAGTTACATTTAATAAATATACCTGTTCTGACTTACATACAGATTCAACTTAACAAACCCACAGTCCCGGTCCCGTCCGTAACCCGGGGACTGCCTATTACATAGTGAAAGTTCTCCATGTCATGTAGGACCAGTGGTTTTCTAATTTTTGCACGATCCTTCTTGGCTTTAGTGACATCAGCTAACTAACTGGTTCTGAATGTCCCCATATGAATCCTTCCTGGCACCCCCTTCATTGCCCCCCTCACTGGTGCAGCCCCCCACCTCGGGTTTCGTACCCTCCACTCCTTTCCTCTCACCACCACAACAAAGCCATGAATTTTCCATAGCTTTCCAATGACTGTAACCCATTGTGACCAGAGTATGAAACCCTTGGCCCTGTGATGAATAGTATTGCTTCCATCAGCTGCTATTACACGACTATCCTTTGGGAAATCGGAATGTGAAAAAACAAGGGGGGTAGGGGTGCGACCGGCATTGCAATAGAAAGCCAAATCCTTTTGGTCACATGGTCAAACATCTCTACACAGAAGGCAGGCGAAGATTTTGCTTTGTCGAGACCTCGGTGTCTGTACAACATTTGGCCTTTGACAGGTGGGACCCCCATTCCAGAGGCTGGGGCAGGATCAAACAATCATACATTTACCAAGGTGTGAGTAGCTGAAAAGTAGATTTTCATGGATAATCCTTTGGTAAAACCCAGCGAGCACATTGAGAGGTTAAAGGGGTTTTCCTTTTGTTTTTAAAATACCCCTGATTCACCTCCACCGTCCTGGAAAAAAAAGGTAGTGCTCACCGACTCACCACCGCTGCTCCCCGCATCCTCCACCAACAATCAAGGTCAGGTATATCGTACATGACCATGAGCCAAATGCTGCTCACGTCACCCGTCTGCATGTACAGGACATGCCCGATGAGGTCAGTGTTTGGCTGTAGCATCATGTACGTGACTTTGCTGGTGGGGGTTCTGGCAGGGTACACTGTGTACCATGGCAGCAGAGGAGTTATAGGAACTGCTGAAAACCCCCTTAGGCCTCGTTCACACGGCTTATTTGGGCGCGGATTGGCGCCGTACTCCGCGCCGGATTTGCGCTTCAGTACGGCGCCAATCCGTCCCTGTCATTACAGTAATCCACTGCTCTCATAGAGAACAGTGGAATCCGTCGCTCCTCCCCGCTCGCAAATCCCGTCGCGGGGGGAGAAAGTGACATGCACATTATTTATGGCGCGGACGCGCCGTAAACAAGGCATTGTCTATGGGGCCGGGAGCGGCGCCCCCGCCCTGACCCGCCCCTTATTCACGGCGGATTTGTGAGCTCAATACGGCTCACAAATCCGTCGGGAATAAGCCGTGTGAACACGGCCTTAAACATGCACTTAAAAAGGGGTCGTCCAGTTCAAAAAATAAATATGAAGGTCCTGGTGCCCCATAAAATAAAATTTAAAAACAAAAAAAACACACACCTATACTCCTCTCCCCCTCCCTCCTCTGCTCCAGTGCTGCGTCTCTCCAGTCTTCAGTATACACTGTTCTTCTTTTGAACGGGGAAGTCACTGCTGCAGCCGCTGATTGGCTACAGTGGTCACGTGTCACTCATTTACATCACTGAAACAGTAAGCAGTGGCATATGATCACTGCAGCCAATCAGTGGCTGCAGTGGTGACATCCCTGTTCAGAAGAAGAACAATATACACAGAAGACCAGAGAGACCCAGGACTGGAACAGAGAAAGGCGAGTTTTTTTTTATTTTATTTTATTTTATGGGGCACCAGGACCATCCTATTCATTTATTAAATGAGCCGGACAATCCCTTTAAGGCCCGGTTCACACGGCTTATTCAAGCCGTAATTGCGAGCCGGATTTCGCTCGCAATTCCGGCTTGAATTCAGGGGCGGGGGCGCAGCACGCCGGCCCCATAGACTTGCAGAATTCATGGCGCGTATTGCGCCTGGATAATGTGCAGGTGACTTTCTCCCCGCCCGGCGGATTCGCCGAGCAGGAAGGAGCGACGGAATCCACTGTTCTCTATGAGAACTGTGGATTACCGTAATGCCTGCGACGGATTGGAGCCGTACTGAAGCGCAAATCCGGCGCGCAGTACGGCTCCAATCCGCGCCAAAATAACCCGTGTGAACATGGCCTAAGAGACACAAATTATGCACGAACTATGGGCGGCATGTATGAACGGGCTGTGCCAGATATCTGGCGTCTTTTCAGCGTGATATCAGGTGCAGCCCAATTCGCTTCATTTTTAAATGTCCGGCACGCCATTATCAGGTGCATTACAGGGCGCCCGTGGCAGCCGGGGCGCACTAGAACCGTATGAAGCTATAGATTTATAGTTTCAGTACGGCAATTCTAGGAGCATTACTGCTGGAACAGGTAGAGCACTTTCAAAGTGTTATACCTGAGCCAGAAGTGTCGTCTTAGTGCTAGAATGCGCAGTAGGGGGCGGGTTCAAAAAATTAGGCGCATTTAACAAATTTTTATGCGCGTAAAAAATGGCATTTAAACACTAAGGGCCAATGTATGAAAACGTCTAGGTCTAAAATTAAAATTTGTTGCCCATAGCAACCAATAGAGCCAATGCAACCTTTTCGAGCGGATTTTCTTTTTTCCCAGAGCACTTATGAAATAAAAGGGGGGTCCCGATTGGTTGCTATGGGCAACAAGTGAATTTTAAAATTAGCAGTTTTTCATAAGGGGGCCCCAAAATTTCCACATGTCCCCTTTTGGGCATGTATTCCAGAGGAAAAACCAGGGGTTTTTTCCGCCAGTATTTGCTCAGTTTTGGGGTCGTGCACACGGCCACAGGGGGATGGCTTTTCTCTGCTCTTTTCAGAGAAAAGCTCTCCCCCTTCGTATTGACATGTTCATGAAACATGAATGTTTTTCGGACCGTCAGCGGTCTAAAAGAACTGTCCAGTGGAAAATCCATGCAGTAGGGAATGCAGGTTTTCCATAGAGAGCCGCTTTTAAATTTTGCAGCGGGTTTACGGGCGGGCTTTCAAAAAAAAAAATTTGGCTGAAAAAAAACCGACCAAAAAAAACCCCCACCGGGGCCCAACCCCTTTATGTTTTATAAAAAAAAAGGGAAAATTTCTACGTAAAAAAGGGAAAACAGGTTTTTAATGTGTAGGGAAAATTCCCTTTGGGGGTTTTAAAAGGGGCAAACCGAGCAAACCCTATAGGTTTGATGCTCCCCTTTTAGTTGAGGCCTGAACCACGGAAAATCCCCGTAAAACCAGGGCTGTGGAGGGGGCCCTATTTTGCAGGGCCCCGGAGTCGTCAAAAAGGGGGAAACCGCCCCTAAAAAATTTAATTTTTTTGGGGCCAGTTAGTTTGATCCAGTGCAAAAAAAAAAATTTTTTTTATGGGGAAAAATTTTGTTTTAAAGGTTTTTCCGGTTTGCTACCCTGGGTATCTCACTGAAATAAAAGGGTAAACCCCCTTTTCCCACCCGGGGTTCATGGGTTGGGTTTTCCTTTTCAGTTATCTCATCAGTTTTCTATGAGGAAGTCAGTGTTAGACTGGATGGGGGGTGAGGCACTGGTTTTCATATATTTAAAATTTTTCAAAAGCTTTTTGGATAGGGTTTGCCACATAAAAGGTTGGAAAATTTAAAATGAGAATCCCTTGGGACTGGGGGAAAAAATGGTGCAAGGGGGAAGAAGGGCTAAATGAAAAGAAAAAAAAAAGGGTTTTGTAATTAAGGGTTTCCTTTACTCAGCGGGATCCCTTTTTACTAGTGGGGAAAACCACAGGGCCCCGTATTGGGCCCTATCCTTTTTAACTTTTTCTTAATGACCCTTACACGGGGAAAATACACAGTAGAATATCGATTTTTGAAAGAGTACTAAGCTTGAAAAGTAATCAACAAAATTAGAGGATAATTGTTTTTAAAAAAGGGATCTGGGAATTTTGGGAAAGGCCTGGGCGGGGAAATGGCAGATGGGGGTTTTAACATTGATAAATGAAAGGGTTTATGCCTTGGGGGGGGAAAAAAATCCATTACATGATTACATGTTAAATGGAAAAAAAAGGGGGGAAAAAAGGGGACATGGAGAAGGATTTGGGGAACCCTGGTGGACATTTAAATTTAAATTTGGGGACCCAGCCAGTTTTAAGGCAGCAGCGAAAGGCAAATAGGTTAAAGGGGGGTGAAAAAAAAGGGGGCATAGAGGCCATGATGAAAAACTTTTATTCTCCCATTATCCCAAGTAAATGGTTTGACCACACATGGAATTTTTTGGGGGCCCGTTTTGGGCACCATGCACGGGAAAGACATTGTAGAGCTTAAAACAGGTAAAAAGGCGGCAACAAAAAATAAAAAAAGGGGACGGGGGTGGATTCCCATTTAAACAAAAAAAGTTTGGGAAAAAGGTTTTGGGGTTTTATTTAGTTTAGAGAAAAAAAGGGTTTCGGGGGGACTTAAAAAAAATTGTTTAAAAAATAAAAAGGTAAATATAGAAAATTTTTCCTCCCAAGTTTTAAAATTTATCCCCCGGGTTGTATCTAGAACGGGGGGGCTTTTTTTAAACGTTTTTGGGAGGAACAAAAGGTTTTTTACATAAACATAAAAAGGGGAAATTCTTTACTGTAAGAGCAGGGGAGACTAGGGAAAATTCTCTCCCAAGGGGGTTTTTGCTTGGTGAATTAAAATAAAAGATTTTTAAAAAAGGGTTTTGGTTGCTTTTCTGGGCGTAAAAATAAAAAAAGGGTTTAGTGACTGGGGTTTCGGGGGAGGGGTCATTGATCCGGGATTTTTCTGATTCCCCTGTTTTGGGTCGGGAAAAGGAATTTTTCCCCTAAATGAGGAAAATTTTGGGGCTTCTACCCAGGGGGGGTTTTTTTCCCTTTCCCTTGGATCAAACCTTAGCAAAAAAGGGCCCTGAATTTAAGTGACGATTGTCTTTTTTACCCTTTTAAAAAAATTTAAAAACTACATCAGTCATCTTCCCTATCTTATACATAAATGGGGAATTGCAAGTATTTAGCATCTGCTTAGTTTTTGCAGATTTTCTTGTTTTTAAAAACTGAAATTGTTCCCGTTTTGCCCCAAAAAATCAAAATTTTAATTTTTATTATTTGGAAAATCCCTTTTGGCTTTCAGCCTGCCTAAACCTTCGGGGTCTGGATCAGTTTAAAATCATATCTTGACCAAAAATCTGACCCCCGGTCTTTTTTACACATTAAAAAAGATAAAAAACATTTTTTAAAACCCTTTTTGTTGTAGTGTTGTTCTCCAAAATAGCTTGATTATTGTTTTCATAAGGGTTTTAAAAACCCGGATTTTCCCAATTTTATTTAAAATTTAAAGTTATAAATTTAAACAGGGCCCCGGGTGTATGGGGGAAAGTCAGGCGTCGGAGTGTGGTTTGGCCAAATCCACACCCCTACTGTAAAACCTGAAAAATTTTGGGGTTAAGAGAAATTTAAATTGTATTTAATTTTTGGGGTCCTCACTGGGGTTGATGATTTTCCCCCTGACGGCCCATCACCTGTAGAGGGGGTTCCCGGGGAGGGGACTTTGGGTGGTGAACTCCAGAGAGTCCACGAACTCGGCAGAGGCTCCAGGGAACTGCGGCTTTTCCTCCAGGGATGTGAAGTCGCTGCGGGCGCGCGTCGCCTGCCAGAGAGAAACGCAGGTAAAGTCCCCCAAAAGGGAGGTTGTCGTTTCACGGGTCGGCCATGACATCGATGAGAGCTGTGGGTGCAGAGTTCATACCCAGCTCCGTACCACCGCCTGCCTGACCGCTCCGGGCATCCATCACTTCACACCTATCAGTTAATGATTTATGTCCAAAAATAAAAATAGGGAGTTGCCCAAATTTTTTGTCTTATTTTTTTTTTTTTTTTTTCTAAAACTTTTTTTGTTTTCAATAAAGCTTTATATAACCAAGTTTTATACACGGCTACTTAGAACGGCTGTTGCAGCACGCATGCATCCGGTCCATTACTGGATAGACTGTGGGTGGTTCTATTGCGGGATTAACATATCGTTTCCCCTATTCACGCTTTCTAATTTTCAAATGACACGAGGAGCAGGGGTATGGTTTTTTTATTGAGCAGAGGGCTTTAAAAGGTTTCCCAAAGGAAAAAAAGTCATTATTTTCCTCTGTAAAGATGTTTAAAACGCCCTTTTTTCTCAAGTGCCGGCGTCCTGTGTGCCGAACTTCCCCCCCTTTCTCTGGATAAGACCAAAAAGCCGAGAGAGAAGGGGAGGGCAGAAAAACCTTGTGTTTCAGAGCAGATAAAATCTTTCTTTTAAAAGGGGGGGTCTTTATTCAAAGTTTCCTTTGGATTTGAATTTTTAAAAAAAAGCTGCTTTGCTCTGCCATTTCCCGGTCAAGGGTTGTCTGTAATTTTGCAGTGAGCTCCGTGTATTTTGGGAATTCTTCCGGGTTTTATTTAGTTAAATTTAAAATTACCTTCTCTGGGTCTGGAGAAACTTCTGAGTAATTTTAAACAGTGAGTAATTATGTTTTTGTCTGAAAAATCAGCTAAAACACAAGCTTCACACTGGGGCTGCGACCTATGTGATGACATTTCCCCCCTGCTGTTAGATAGAACTTTAGGGGAGAAAAAAGTACGCAGGTTTTCCCCACTTTGGGGAAAACCTTTAGAGCCCTCAGGAAAAGGGGGTAAAAACCCCTTTAGTTTCCCTTAAAAAAAAAAGATTTTAAAAAAGTTTAAAATATATTTGGGGAAAAAGTCTTATTTAGTTTCCCCACATTTAGGGAAAAATTTTTCTTTGTATGAGCAACCCCTTTAACTCCCCAAAAAGGCAAAGTATTTTTGTTAAAAAAAAAAAAAACCTATTTAACCCTTCCCTTTGTTGAAAGCAAAGTTTTGTAGTAAGGCAACCCTTTTAAAGGGTCCCAAAATAATAACTCCTAGATACGCTTTGTTCTATTTGAGCATTGTCTTTTTTTCAAAACTTTGGTCTAAATTTGGATATGTTTATGGGAGTATAAATTTTATGAATTTCTTGGGATTCTGTATTTTTCCGTTTTTTTTTTCAATAAAAATTTTCCCAATTAATTGAAAAAAAAAAAAAAAAAAAAAAAAACAAAAAAACAGTTTTATAAGCCTTCTTTTACAAGCCCCCTGTTTTTAATTTTTGTTGGAATTTTTTTTTATTGTGTGAAGGAATCCATATACCGTAGCAACCAGCACCAAAAGCTCCAATGGGGACAAAAGGAGAGAGACAAAAACACCCTGAAAGGGCCGTCAGATGGAAGGTCTCCTCCTGCCAAAGTAAGGAAATCCTTGTAGATTTCTAAGAATAGTTGATCGTTACAAGTGATGCTTGGTGCAGAATAGTAAATCCATGTGACACTGGTACAGTACGTTAAAGTGGTGTCCTCATCTCATTGATCAGCTTTAAACATGTAGACAGAGGTAAATAAAAACCATTACCAAATACATTGCTGTTCTGATTTTGCTTTGTTTCAGAGCTAGAGCAGTCCTTCTCTCTCTGCTCTAGCAGCCCAGGCCGGGATGGTGACAATCAGTGATGAATAGCAGATATAAAACTTTAATTTTATTGTATACTAAATAGTAAAATAATCCCACTGCAAATAAAAATATTTTGACGTTTGAGTCCTGCCCTGACCCTGTAATAGCAAATGTATCTAAGGGGATGTGCACACAGTGTCTTTAGATACATGTTTGGGTACGTTTTTCTGACTTAAAGGGGTTGTCTCACTACAATGATTGCTTTTTAGCAGTGTCCTACCTATTTCTAGATCCCCTCTCTTGTATGGGCTGCATCAGCTCCTCAGGTCACTATAGCTACAGATCTGTTTGAGCTCTCCTGATAAGTTGCCAGCACTGGTCGCTATAGCTACAGACCTCTCTCTCCCGATAGGCCCCTATCCTATGTTGGTATGAACCTGTTTTTATACTTTAGTAATAAATCCGACGCATCTTAGGAAGTATCGCCCAGTGCTCTGCGTTTTATTGTAATTATAATTTGAGCCACATTTATACAAGGGGCCATTTTCACAGCGTCTTTGGATCCGAAAATCGCATCTAACAACGCGGCGGCGATCGAATCCAACATGCAGCTGTGTGTTTGGATACATGTTGGATGCAGCAGGGTCGCACCCTATAGTTTATTATAGAGGCAGCTGTGTTTGGATACATGTTGGATGCAGCAGGGTCGCACCCTATAGTTTATTATAGAGGCAGCTGTGTGTTTGGAACATGTTGGATGCAGCAGGGTCGCACCTAAATAGCATTAAAAAGGGCATGCTGTGTGTGTTTGGATACATGTTGGATGCAGCAGGGTCGCACCCTATAGTTTGTTATAGGGCTCCTGCTGCATCTTTTGGACCAAGAATTGACATGTCCATTCTTGGAAAGGAGCCCGAAAGACGCAATGAGACCCGCATCGGAGATCACTCGTATGAACCATGATGCATGTTTCTAATAAAAAGCAATGTAAATCACACTGCTCATTGTTAGATACATGTTTGGGTCCGTCTAGGGATCAACAGATTGACCCAACACGCATCTAAAAGCGTATGCAAACATGGAGTCAACACGCCTTGTGAACATACCTAAGCTCCAGTGTTTGTGGATAGTTCGTTTGTGTGAACGCAATGGCGATCCTCTTTTTTCCCCCCATACGCTTCCCGGTATCCTTTGGATCCTGTGATTAACTCCTTAAAGGGGATGCATCGCTTCTTCAGTAGGGCTGGTCTCTTGAAGCTCTCACTTCCTGAAATCCAGGGGCGTTTCTTCCCCTCCCAGCTGGGCGTTTAACTGATGACATCATCCCCCCCTTCACTGTTCATGCTTGCTCCAGTGTGTCCCTCACCCTCCACATATCACTGTCCTCTCCCTATGCAGTCTTATTTTGTAAGTATTTTTACATACCACAGGCATTCAGTCTAAACAGTCTTCTATGAACTCAGCACTGATCTCTCATAGCTGGAGGTTTGCTACAGTTGAATCCATCCAAAGCACAGACCCGTCTCCCTTCATGTTTACATAAGGCACCGACGCACAATTCTGCTGTTTTCTGATTGTAGCAGTAGCTGCAGTGTCAATGAGGAGCAGTTAGCTGTATAGAGTGAAATTTTTGTCGGCCCCTTACACGCAGGAGCATTAAGGCACCGTGGCACAATCCTGCTGTTTTCTGATTATAGAGACAGCTGCAGTGTCGATGAGGAGGCAGCTAGCTGTATAGGGTGAAATCGTTGTTGGCCCCTAATTCTGAGTGAGAGGCAGGAATGCAAGCTCCATGAATACGGCCGTCCGGGGGGCAGAACAGAATGTAAATTATTAGAGCCCTCAGCTAATGAAATGCAAGGAGGAGGGATCCGACCAGCACTGGAGAAGTTTGTTTACAGAAAATGAAGATAAGGGACACTGTGAATACAAGACAGCTTTGCTAATGACATCCAATTGCAAAGTTGCTTGTTTTCACTGTCCCCTTATTCTGACGACCATGTAATGAAATGATACAACCCCTTCAACGACCGTCCGTCTTTTGGCGTCGCTGCAGACATCGGAGTTTGTGGCTCCCGGCGCCGCAGCAGCGCTGAGAACGGGGCTATACCATACAGCCCTGTTCCCAGCACTGCTCCTGCAAGGGAGCGGAGGAAACCCTTTGATTGCTGCAATTCATCACCGCAGCGCAATCAAAGGGTTTCCCCCGTTCTTCGGTTCAACGAATCCAAAAACGCCCAATGACCCGACAAAGGGCCCCGAGGAACGGACTGGCAACAGTCAGCCCTGGTGACCTAGAGTGGCCCCACGAGCTGTCTGTGTAACAAGCACTGATTAGGGCAGACTGTGTTTGCCCCCTGTTGGACTGTGTGACACAGATTATAATGTATTAAGCATAGTGTAAAAAAAAAAAATAAAAAAAATATTTATTAAAAAAATTTGTGCGTACATTACACACAAAAAAAAACCCTACACATATTAGGTATCCACACGACTAATAACCTGTAGAATTAATCTAACAAATTAAGTGTGAAATGTGAATGGTGTAAAAAAAAAAAAAAAATTGAAAACAAAATTGAAAAAAAAAAAAAATACTGCAATTATTTAAAAGTGAACTTAAATTATTTCCCCATAAAGTACAACTTGTCTCGAATAAAACGAGGCCTCATACAGCTGCGTCACTGAAAAAAAAAAAAAAGTTGAAATGCAAGGAGGCAAAAACTAAAAAGTTCTTAAGGGGTTAAGTAACTTCGGAGCTGCTCCTTTAACCTACTACAGTATTAGATTTTCTGTTTGAACAAGAGCTGTACCATTGATTAGCACAGCTCTATCAGCTGCGCAATACTTATCGCGATCCATTGATGTGTTACTGTTGCACACATTCTGCACTGGTTTCCTTTTTTTGAAAGTGTCCAGTGCATAAAAAAATGTATAGTGAAATAAGTGATGTCTGAAGAGCGGCTCAGTAAATATCCGTGTCCATAGCTCTCCCCGGGGCCGGCAGACAATGCAGCGCTATTGTGTATGGGGGAGAGGAGACATTCCTGTGTGCACGCCTCTCTGCAGGACGCCAATCAGGAGCGAGCTCTGCAGACGAGCCTCCTGGTACAGCCCTGACCTTCTGCTGTCTGTATGTGCACAATGTCACCCGGCTGCACAGAGCCGCAGCACAACAATCCTGCCCCCGTCCTAGAAGTGCCCTCTAAGAGCCTGCTCTGCGCTAATGGTCCTGGATTACCGGACGGGCACAGAAATGTAGCTGCAACGTATAAGGCTCTGTCTACACTGCACAGAAAAACGTCAGTTTTTTCAGCGTTTTTTAAAAATGCTGGAAAAACGACTGTAATACACTCCCATAGACTAATGTAAAACCCTCCTGCTGTCTACACACTGAGCTTTTTTCTGCTCGTTTTTTCACTGGTCGTATTTTGCAACATTTACTACATTTTGCAGAAAATTTACTACAGGAGTCTATGGAAAGCGCCGGACGTCTTTTGGCGCTTTTCTCCCCGCGATTTTTAAATGAAAACCCTCCCAGGAGCCCCAAAGTCCCAACTATATTGGGTGTTAATAAAGGTTTAAAACCTTTAATCCATTTTTTGGCGGATTTTGGTGCTAAAATCCTTTTCTTAATGTTTTTTTGGCGCTAATAAAGTTCTCACTTCTGACGCCAAAAATAAGTTTTTTTTACGGATTTTGGCGCAAGAATCCATTTCTTTTTTTTTACGGATTTTGGTGCCAAAATCCTTTTCTCAACATATTTTGGTGCTAATAAAGTTCTCACTTCTGACGCCAAAAATAAGTTTTTTACGCTAAAATCCTTTTCTTAACTTTATAAGCAGCAAAATATGTTAAGTATTTTAGCGCCAAAATCCGTGAAAAAATGGATTCTTGCGCAAAAACTGTAAAAAACTTATTTTTGGCGTCAGAAGCGAGAAAACTATTAGCGCCAAAATCTGTAAAGAAAAGGATTATAGCACCAAAGTCCACAAAAAAATGGATTCTGACGCCAAAATCCGTAAAAAAAAACAAACGTATTTTTGTCGACAAACGCAATATAACTTTATTAGCGCTAAAATACGTAAAAGACATACAAGGTGACTAAAAATGCAAAGAGGTGCTTTATTTACCCTTTACATCCAATGGCTTGATTTATGCAGACATTAAAAAAACAGTCTTAAAGACAAGCAAAAAACACTTGAAAAAAACGCGCCAAAAAACGCAAATCGCGGCAAAAAACGGCTGTTTTTGACAGGCAGTGGCCAGAAAACTCAGCTTCATGAAAGTTTTTAGGAATTCGTTTTCAGGTCGTTTTATTGTCCACTGCAGGGGAGACGGAGCCTAAGAAGACAAAGTACAAATGACAGCGTAAATCCTGACAGGTTCCTGATTAGCGTGCGGATTCAGTGCCGGACTATGGGACGGCAGATACACGGAGTGTCAGCGACACCCAGGCCGTGTGCCTCGCCTTTAAAACAAATGGAACAAAGCTACATCCAAATCCCGACATCTAGAGATGCAACGCGGCAGCGCAAGGTTACGTCTCTTTATGGGATTGGTCGAAAAAAAAGCCGACGCCTCTATTGCCGTGAAAAATTGATCCAACGTTTTACGGCCGAAAAATTTGCAGAAATGTAAAAACTGACACCCACCTGTTTGCATTCACTTGAATGTAAGGGTATGTTCACACGAGGTAATTGCAGGGTGCATTTCGCAGCATATTTGCGCTTCAATACGCCCAACATGCGCGCCGCAATTACGGTAATTCATAAAGAGCTATGAATTATGTCCGTCTCCCCCGGGTTACAATATGCACGGGGGGAGAAAAGTGACGTCACTACTTTGCAGCGCTTATGCGCCGTGGATAGTGACAACGAATAGGCCCGTCCAGGAAGTAGGCACTAAACCAGGCATCCTCAAACTGCAGCCCTCCACCCTGTTGGGGAAACTACAACCCCTTTCAATTGCATTTAATATAAGCTAAAAACAGTGGGCATGATGGGAGTTGTAGTTTCCCAGCAGCTGGAGGGCCGCAGTTTGAGGATGCCTGCACTAAACAGTGTCTTCTTCTAAAAACACACGGCGTACTGCGGTGAGTACAGTATGCGCCCAATATACTGTGTGAACATAGCCTTAGGAAACAAACACATAAGAGTGTCCTTACCACCTGACGTCCATCCTCCCCTGTAGGGTGCGGGTTTTCTCTGGCAAAAAAAGCTGTTGTCTATCGGACAGAGAAAAAAAAATGAATGGGCGATGGCTCCAAGGCAGAAAAGATTAACGGAAAGGCAAAGGCAGAGGTGACCCAGGCCTTACCCATCACATAGGGCAGTATGGCTGGAGCCCCCCCACACCCGAGCAGAGATGTGATGTGTGTGTTCCTGTGCACTATACGGATGGCACATGCACACCACAACGGAGGTGACACGGGGGCTAGAACATCTTTGTTTACCCCTCCCGCCCTCAGTCGCACCAATAATGCAGACAGGGCAGAGCTGACAAGTCACACACACAGGCTGATCAGCTACATTACGCCCAGTACTGTGTAGGCCCCCCATGCTGCCACAACAGCTCGGACCCGTCAAGGTCTGGAATCCGCAAATCTCCTGAAGGCGTCTCCCGTTGCTTATTTTTGCATTATCTCCGTTGCTTTTTCTCTCACACTTGCTTCTTTGGTCACTCAGTTTTGCGGTTTGCTGGTGATGTCATTTTTTTTGATAGGCCGGCCCCTATTTTTTTTTTTTTTTATTTGTGCGCGCTGCATTTTTGGGGGCTTTTTTTTTACATTACAAATCATATGATATCAAATATCAAACATTCTAGAAAAAAAAGCTTTAAAAGTGGTTGTCTCACTACATGGATTCATCTCACCTCAGTCCTGTTTTCTTGGCTTCATTTTGAATTCAGGGGCGTGTTTACTGGCTTCCCCCTAGGCTGCAGTAGAAGCCAGGTCTGTAGCTATAGCAACCAGTGCTGGCAGCCTATCAGGATAGATCAATCAGGTCTGTAGCTATAGCGACCTGAGGAGCTGATGCAGCCCATACAAGAGGGGAATAGGTTGGACACTTAATGGACACATATTGCAAAGGGACTTCTTTTCGCAACATAAAAAGCAGCAATCCTTGTAGTGCGACAACCCCTTTAAAAGTACTAACAAGCACTATGGGAAAAAAAACACATTAAAGACAACATGAAAAAACAAAATGTATGAAGCCTGGAGAGAAAAAAAATAAAAGCCACACAGCTTACAAAAAACAGAAGCGTGAAGGGGCAAAAAACAGAGTCCTGCGCCCCTGCCTCTATTGGACGACGGCAATACAGAGTGGTGGGGGCCGTATAAGGACGTTCAAACTGGCGGCCTCCACTGTTGGGAACTACAACTCCCATCATGCATTTGTATAATCTATAACAGTTGGCATGATGGGAGTTGTAGTTTCCCAACAGCTGGAGGGCCGCCAGTTTGACACCCGTGGTCTACATCCCTGTTGTTGCCGGTATCCGGCGGAGCCATTAGGCTATGTTCACACGGCTTAACTGCGGGACGTAATTACGCCCCGCAATTACGCCGGGGGGCTGGCACCTCGCTGGCCCATAGACTATCATTACTAGCGGTGCGTTCTCTATGAGAACTGTGGATTACCGTAATGACTGGGATGGATTACAGCCGTAATTTGCGCAGTACGCCGCGTAATTACGGACTGAAATACGTCCCATTTTAAGCCGTGTGAACATAGCAAAGATCATGCACAGTAGTTTTCCCTATAGACCCCTGTAGCTGTTGGGAAATCCATTACATTGTATCCCAATGGATCCGTGCAACAGAGCCACAAATCCTGATGTGAATGGGGACTGACGTGTCGGTTCTCCAGTGTCAGCAAACACGTCCTAAGTAACAAGTTACCACATCATTCATTCATATTCATTCTCTCTCTATATAACCATCTCTAAATAGAAATGTCGACATATAGTAGAAAAGAAATCAGACGACATAATGCCTGGAACCGTCACCATCCAATATACTCAGCTATCCTCTAAAGGTGGGGCCCGATTTATTCACTCGCCTGCTTTCTATGGCTAACATGGTACAACGTTATATATACACAGATAATCATTACACATTTATACAACAGTACCTCGCCATTGTGAGGCCTCAAGCAGGATGCTCTCAGACAAAAGTGGCCACTGAACTTAAGAGTGTCATCAGCAGGTTGTATCAGAGATAGAGAAAGACTGGAAGAGGCACAGAAAGGTAAAGAAGTGTAGGTCCTTTGGCTCCATCACACACTGATGACCGCTCCATTGTAACCAATGCCCTGCGGAACTGGATGATGAATCCCACACAACTCCAGGCACGTTTAAGGCAAGTGAGAGGCACCAAGTGTCGCGTCAGACCATTCGTAGCCATTTACATTAGCAGGGTCTGCGTGATGACCTGACCGCACCATCAGGCACAGGCATCATCGTCTTACATGGGTCACGGAGCATCTACGTTGGATGGGAGACCTTTGTTCCTCTGTGCTGTTCAGTGATGATAGTCATTACACTCTGAGCAGAAATGATGGCTGCCAACGAGGCTGGAGACGTCAAGAAGAGCGCTATGCACCAGCCAGGTCAGGTATCCTTGCCGGTTGTCTAGCACGCAGACCACACTGATGTTAATGGCTATGAATGGTCTGACGTGACACTTGGTGCCTCTCACCTCCCTGGAGTTGTGCAGCATTCATCATGAGGTTCCACAGGGCAATGCTTACAATGAAGCGGTCATCAGTTTGTAATGGAGCCAGAGGACGCCCACTTCTTTGCCTTTCTGTGACACTTCCAGTCTCTCTGTATCTCTGATACAACCTGCTGATGACACTCTGACACTCTAAGCTCAGTGGCCACTTCCGTCTGAGCGCATCCTGCTTGAAGCCTCGCAATGTCAAGGTACTGCTGATCAATTGTAAAGTGTTGTCTTGGTCTCATGATGTCAAAATGTGAACAGTATGATGAGGAGGACTGTTCAAATCCCAATTCAAGTTGATCTCCTGAATTTAATGGGTGACTCAGGGATTCAACATCTGTTGTGAATTTTGCCATTAATCTCATTGTTAGAGATCAGCAAGTTGTGCAAAAAGTCCTGAAACATGGAACAGTTGAATGTGTGCATCTAATGGGAAGAGATGGGCTCATTTAGTGCATTTAAAAAAGAAATTCAAGAAATTTTACGTCCATCCTGAAATTTCAACCAAAAGCCAAGTATCCTGAACTTTTAGTGAGTAGTGTATATACTTTACAACATTCTGCTATATATATATATATATATATATATATATATATATATATATACATACACACACACACATTATATTATACTATATATACACACACAAAACCCATACATCCAGTATATATATATATATATACACACACACACCTATCCATATACTCATACATATACACACATACTATATGTACACACAATATACTATATATACACACGCACATATAGTCTCACAAACCCCATACATCCAGTATATACACCTATCCATATAGGTATCACACATATACAATCTCACTATGTATGCACACACAAAACTCATACATACATATATATATATATATATACACACATACACACACTATATGTACACACACATATACAGTCTCACAAGCCCCATACATTCAGTATATACATCTATCCATACACACACATATATATATATATATATATATATATATATATATATATATAACACACACACACTCTCTATAGATATACATACAAAACCCATACATACAGTCTCTCTGTAGATATATACATACACAACCCCATACATCCAGTATATGTATATACACTTATCCATATACTCACACATAAATATACACAGTCTCTCTATAGGTATATATACACACAAACACCCATACATCCAGTATATACTTGTATACACCTATCCATACACACACACATATATATATATATATATATATATATACATACACACACACGAACAGTCTCTCTATAGATACATACACACATACAGACACCCATACATCTAGAATATACATGCATACACATTCACTCTATAGATACACACTCATACATCCGTCTATACACTCCTAGTGCAGGACAGTGTCCCTCTTGTATATATGGCAGCTGTTACCCTGCCCAGCGCGTCCTCCTGTCAGAGCCCATACCCCGGGCACACAGAGCAGTGGCGGGCGCAGCGCCTGAGGACCTCCTCACCTGTCTGCCCCCGGTCACTCTCCATCCAGCCGCAGCACGGACCCTCAACAACGTCCTCAGCGCCGCCATCTTTTCCCAGACTGCCCCCGCTCCCGCCTGCTTTCACGCCAGGTCCCAGTCACATGCCTGAGAGCCGGCTTCGCTTCTGAGCTCCAGAAACATCTTGGTACTGAAGGTCGTTCAAGAAGAAGACACCGAGCCCCGCCATTCCCGGAGGCAGAAGTGACGGGCAGTGCTTGGGGCAGCCCGGCGCAGGACCCCGGAAGTGGACGAGTGCCGCACGTGCTGCGCTGCAGAGCGATGGAGGAAGCCGGCTTGAGAGAGATCGCCTGTGAGCACAGCCCGCTGAGCAGGCCGGATGGCTCCGCTACGTTCGTGCAGGGTAGGACTGACTGATATGATAACACAGCCGTGCAGCCTCCTGCAGAGAGAAGCTGGGCAGAGGCGTGGCCTGCAGCAGCCAATCACATTACAGCTTTCATTTCTGTACTGCTAGTTACAGTATGAAGACAAGGATGTGATTGGTTGCTATGACAACTGTTTGGACCCTGCATGAGCTGCTGCCATGACGCAATGCTCCGGCCATTACATGTCCCCTCCTTATAGCCAAACTTTGGAGTCAGTGTGAAGGTGTTTGTTGCCCCCTTTTGAGTAGGGCAGGGCCGAGGACTTTTGCCAAAACTGATGCAAGTGCAGCAGATGCAATCAGCCTCCAGCTCTTGGTATTGGTTGCTGTTGGCAACTGCCCCTCATCACATATGCGCCATACACCTGGGGCCTCATTCACAGCTATTAAAGTGGTTATCTCACTACAGCATTTGGCAGCCTTTTGTGCTGGTTGCTAAGCAGAGCTTGTGAAATGGAGGGGCGTGTTTCTCCTCCCTGCAGGGAGTATCTTCTCTCTCTGCAGACACGCCCCCACAGTGTGCATGATTAATTCTGTGTGAGCCGGGGGAAGGGAGAGGTTCTGAGCTGTCATTGCAATCATTGGAAGAATGGGCATTTGAAATTCAGGATTCTGGGAATGATGGGTGTTTTTTTTTTCCTCTGTCTCTCACACACTGTGATATATCCTGCAGATTATTACACCTCTGCAGATCTGCAGAACACAACTATACGCTTTATCTGTTTGTGTTTACATGGGACTGTGCATCTGTCTCACAAGTGGTTTATGTGGGACTGCGCATCGGTCTCAAAAGTTTTCTAAATGGAACTGCACAGTATAGTTGTGCTCTCTCTGCTTGTCATTTACATGGGACTGCATATGAGTCACAAGTGGGACTGCACAGTACAGTTGTGTTCTGTGATTTATGTGGGACTGCATATCTGTGTCACAAAAGTGTTTTACATGAGGCTGCTGTGTTTTCTGTCTGATTCCCATGGGACTGTGCACTTGTGGCAAAAAAATTATTTATGTGGGACTGCGCATTTGTCACAGGTGTTTTACATGGGACTGTATACAGCTGTGTTCTCTCTGTGTTTGTAATTTACATGGGACTATGCATCTGAGTCACAAGTTATTTACGTGGGACTGCACAGTACAGCTATGCTCTGTCTGATTTATATGGGACTGCATATTTGTGTCATACGTGTCTTACATGGGATTGCATAGTACAGCTGTGTTCTCTCTCTGTGTGTAATGTACGTGTGACTGTGCATTAGTCACAAAAGTGATTGACATAGGACTGCACAGTACAGTCTCTCTCTCTCTCCCTCTCTCGTCCCTGCACTATGCTGATTCAACCTGCTATCTGGGCTCCCTCTGAGACCTGTGCACTGCATCCACATACTGTGTGCGCTCCCGTCTGCGACCTTGGCGGGACATGCTGCTCAGTAACCCATTAGCTGGGCGTAACCCCACCTGGGCTTGTTCACAGACTCCTATGTGCATGAAGCTGCTGTAAAGCATCTGTCTTAATGCTATTATAAGCAGTTCAGGTAAGATGGCCGCCCCCATAATCATATACAGGGAACAGAATTATAAAATCTACAAACAGAAAATCAAAACGGCTAAGGCTATGTTCACATGGGGTAATTTCAGCGCGTATTTGCACGGGCGAGATGCGTGCCGAAATTACGGTAATCCATAGCTCTCATAGAGCACTATGGATTACACTGCCTCTCCCCGCTCGTACAATACGATAATATTGTACGAGCGGGGAGATAAGTGACATGTCAGTTATTTGCGGCCAATACGCAGCGCGAGTGATGCATGTCTATGGGGCCGGCGGCCTGCCAGCCCCCCTGTGTTGCGGGTGTACGCGCCTATTAGTGCGACTCCCACAGCACCCGGCGTAATTGCGGCCGTACTCTATGGTGGTAGATTTCCTGTCGAGAAAAATGTACTTTAAATGGTGACAGGTTGCATTAAAAAACAACAAAAAAGGGCTAGATACCTACGTATCTGCTGCCGCTCCGCAGTGCCCGAGATTGGCTCCTCTTCAATTCTGAGTTCTCATCCAGGCACAGGGGGGAGGCTTGCAGACCCTTCAATTACAGCAGAATGTGAGCTTCTCCTGTGTGTTCAGAATGAACACACAGGAGCTAACTAATCGCCTTGTGAGCGCACTAGACAAACAATGCGTACACAGGGATACGGCTATACATGTAATGGTCAGAGGTGAAGAGGAGCCGATCCTGGGCCCCAGAGTGGCAGCGGCGGCGGAGGACAGGTAGGTAAGTATAAGGCTATGTTCACACGGCGTAATTGCCGTGAACAGTGAAACAGAGCTCTGACTGCCACCAGCTCCTCGTTATAAGACTGGTCCATTACAGACTCCTAACCTGGACAGGAACCTGCCTTGGGTAGCGATCTATTCAAGACCGAGAAAAATGAACATGTGGGATTGGGGGGATCAAGACAACAGAACAGCTCAGGATCAGAGTTTATATATTTAGTTCCCTTGTGAGTGCACTAGACAAACAATACATACACAGGATACAGCTATACATATACTGGTCAGAGGTGCAAATACAATAGGATATGGGTACAGACAAAGTACAGCAAGATGTATCTAGTTACCTCAGACTGGCCTTGTGCTGGGCGTACATAGGGGGTTGAATGCAGCCTGCTGGTTCTGGAAGCTACGGGTACGCTCAGCATAACCCCCTTTTCCCAGTGGAGACGACACTTGGCCCAGGTGGGATCACATTTTTGACCATACTGGGACATCCCGCTGTCACACCCTCTCATGTCCCTGGGACAGTCTACACTCTCCTCCCTCCCAGGCCATGCTGTTTTTGGAAACAGACCAAATCATGGCAGGGTAGTGCCGCAGCTTTGTGCCCCTGGTACCATCAGAACCGGGTGGGTCCAAGTTACGACTGGGTACAAAACACTGGTTCGCTGCTCTGTTCCTGGTACCATTTTCTGCTTCTCCCTGCCCGTGGGTCCCACGAATGAGGGAGTAACAGCTATGCGTGTGGGGCGCTTTCATATTTACAAATCTGAAACTGGGGTGTGCTAGTGATGCCCGATTATTCCATAATTCCTTATGGAACTTCGGCACCAGGTATCTGGTAAGTCTCCTTTGATGCTTGGTGTCTGGGCCCACATACCTAACCTGGCCCTGGCCAAGGTGCTAACCAGGGCTGTGGAGTCGGAGTCGGTGCCTATTTTGCAGGAGTCAGTCGTCATAAAATGGACCGACTCCTAAAATATATAATAAGTTGGTCCAGTCTGATGCAGTGCAAAGAGCAATTTTATATACAGTCATCTTACCTATCTTATACATAAATGTGACTTGCAACTATTTAGCATCTTAGTTCTTAGTCACCGGACCTCTATCCCCTGATGAAGCCATTTAGTTCGTGAAACATGTTGGGGAGGTCAGGCATGACATTTTAATTTCTGATTTCTCACCTCTTTCTACAGTGTCACCCGCTGCAGAGGGTCTCACAAGGAAACCTTATATGTTTTATGTCCATCGGATTAGGGATGACTGCCCAAGTAGGATGTTTGGGATCTTTTTTTGGAGTTAGTAAATCACTGTATGTATAAGGTTCCCCTGTTAATAGGTGGTGTCCCACCAGACTTGATAATAGAAAAGGAGTTATTCCTACATAATCAGAAAGGGATAAATTGAGAGGTTAGAAATCAGGTTTTTAAATAGTGTGTATCGAGGTTAAGTGTTATATATAATAAAAGATACGTTTTAGTGTTTTATACCGTGTTTCCCCGATAGTAAGACAGCGTCTTACATTCTTTTTATCCCCAAAAGTCCCAGTATGTCTTACTTTCGGGGTATGTCTTATATAGGGCAGGTATAGGGTCGGCTGCAGGCAGGTATAGGGTCGGCTGCAGGCAGGTATAGGGTCGGCTGCAGGCAGGTATAGGGTCGGCTGCAGGCAGGTATAGGGTCGGCTGTAGGCAGGTATAGGGTCGGCTGTAGGCAGGTATAGGGCCAGCTGTAGGCAGGTATAGGGCCAGCTGTAGGCAGGTATAGGGCCAGCTGTAGGCAGGTATAGGGCCAGCTGTAGGCAGGTATAGGGCCAGCTGTAGGCAGGTATAGGGCCAGCTGTAGACAGGTATAGGGCCAGCTGTAGGCAGAAAAACACTTACCTGGGTCCCGCTTGACACGGTCCCTCGACGGCCATCCTCGCTGCTCCGTCTCCCGCCCGCACCCCCTCCATCAGCTGCTCCGTCTCCCGCGCCGCGCCCCTCCTCGCTCTCCGTCTCCCGCGCCGCGCCGCCTCCTCGCTGATCCTTCTCCCGCGCCGTGCCGCCTCCTCGCTGCTCCGTCTCCCGCGCCGCCTCCTCGCTGCTCTGTCTCCCGCGCCGCGCCGCCTCCTCGCTGCTCCGGCCTCCCGCGCGCTCATCCCTGCACAGGCAGTGACGTCATCAGGCCGCGCTACGTCTTACTTTCGGGGTACGTCTTACATTAGACGACCTCCCCAAGACACCGGTACGTCTTACTATCGGGGGTGTCTTACTATCGGGGAAACACGGTAGATTTAGAACTGATAGAGTTTAAGTTTGCCTATGGCAAAATAGTAAATATAGTCATTAAAAGTCACTCTTTGTTCTCTTGCGTGATTCCCATTTTTTTTGGAGACATCTTGGATTTGGGGCTCTGTTCTGCAACTCGCAGGCGGTGGCACAGCTCTGCCAAAACTGAACAACAGATAGTAGGGCCCGCCAACTATTATACAACCTTACAGGACAGTTTCGCCTCTTACTGACCATGTAGCACACCACAACCCTGTGAGGGCAACTATAATAACCATGTGACCCTCAGTGAAGATGAGTTTAACATCCCTGTTCTATAGGGCAGCAATATCTCAGTCTCCTCTCTCTGCTCCTGTCAGATTCCAGATGATATTTTATTTCTGACCGTAGTATTTTCTGAATTACCAGATTGAAAATGTTTTACCATTTGTGACATTGCTGTGAAAACATGGGCTGTGGTAACTTTTGTTCTTCTCCTCATTGCTGCAGGGGACACGTCGGTTCTGGCTGGAGTGTATGGCCCCGCAGAGATTAAAGTCAGCAGAGAGATGCATGACAAGTCCACTATTGAGGTGATGGTGCGGCCAAAAGTGGGGTTACCTGGTGAGTCCTCTGCTTACAGGTATTTGGTATGTGGCTATGGGTAATTCATACAGAAGTTATGGATGTATCCCATATCCTAATGACTTACATTGTACATGTTCTAAATGGTTAAAGGGATATTCCCATCTCATACATTTATATGATAGGCCATAAATCTCTTATAGTTTTGGGTCCCACCTGCCACCCACACTCTCATAGATTGTACTAGAACAAAAGAACATATAGAACAGAGAGAGGCGTGTGGGTGGCCACCTCTCTGTTCTGCAAGGAGAAGTTCAGGCGCCTCTTCCTGAGATAGCTGGGGTTCCCAGAGGGGAGACCTGCACCTATCAGACATTTATGACCTGTTCTGTTGATATACCATATCTGAGATAGGAACATGTATTTAACTAGCATAAGTGGGGTGTAGAAGGCAGAATCCTCTATATTGTATACTTCCACACAATATACAATACAATTATTTACATTAAAGCAGATGGCTTTAATGAGGATTTTTGAAAGGCGGGAAATGAGCTACAACATGGATGAGCATCATGTCGCCCACTTGTGCCTGTGTCCTTATGGGACTCTCAGTTGAAGCAAATTGTAAACCATGTCCAGCTGATTGGTCCACTCTTTATCGGCATGTCATTTTAATGGGGTTTTCCTCACCTTGCTGTTTCACAGAGCCAAAAGCGGCTTCATACTTCTTGTCTCTTCCAGGTCAGGCTGTGGGTGATTAGCTAATTATTCAAAGGGCTGCTAATTACGCTGACATGAGAGCAGGAGATGTTTATCTAAAGTCCAGAGAATATTCAGAGCTAAAGTAATCAAAAGGGTATGTTCACACAGCGTATTTGCGGGGTGTACTTCAGCGTGTAATTGCGTCAAAGTATGCCCTCAAAATATGGTTAAATCATAGCACTCATTAAATGTGTAAACACCTGAAGGAAGTGACATGACACCTCTTTTTACGGACACACATTACATACCAGGGAATTCTGTATTTAATAGGAGGCAGGGCCATTGTCCTATTGAGAGTATGTGCTGGTTAGCGCATACTTTCAACAGCAGGCATATTGTGGTGCGTGCCGCCCTGTGAAGATACCCTAAGTCTCCTTTGTTTGTTAGATAAGATAACACTGAAGCACTCAAGGTACCGACAGTTCTGTGTGGTGATGTCACTCCCTGCTATCAGATAAGACAAACCGCAGGGGAGAGCAGGAGAGAAGAGGTCGGTAAGATAGAGAAACCTAGAGTGCACTCAGAGCTGATAAAATCTCTTTTATCCCCTCAACAAAGAAAAATAAACAAAGAAATCTATATGGAGAACATCTTCATTTATGTTCCCTACATATTGAAAGCTAATCTTTGTAGTGAGACAACCCTTTTAAGGTTCAAAATTCTGCCTTGGTTAGAGGGGTGTCCACTATAAAAAAAAAAGATTTATATCATTGGGGCCAGGGTGGTCCAAAATATTTTTAAAAAACTAATATTTCCCTAGCTGACCCCTGCCGCTCCTGGTGAGTTGCTACTCTTAAATTTTAGGTTCTCCTCCCAACACGCTGGACGGGTTAGCCTCTGTGTCAGGACCAGAACCTTGAAGTCAAGAGGAGCAAATCACTGGAAGCTCCTGAGCAGCAGGGGCTGGGGACAGCTAGGGAAGTATTAGTTTTGTTTTATATTTTGGACCATCCTGGCCCCAATAACATAGAATTATTTTTTTTTTTTTTAGTGGACAAAATAAATTTTTCTAATATCTCTTTGTAGAACTTAATTTTCCTGATACAGTGTTCTTGATCCCCAATGGCACTGTAGAACTAAATGGTAGATATCATCCTTACAAACTTCTGACATGCCCAAAGTTTTGATTAGTAGGGCTCCAAGTGCCAAGATCTCCACTGAATGCTAAAATGCAGGGGAGAAGTGCTCTGCTGAGCGTTGTACTCTTTCATTTCTTAACGCCTCTCACTCGTCCTTTCTCAGTGAGCTGAGCAAGTAGTGTATGGATATATAAAAAGTCTGAGAATCCGTGCACCTGGCTTTCCAGTGGAGAGATTATCCGAAATAAAGGTGCACTGTGCTCAGCACCTGGAAACCAACTGATCAGAACCTCACTATAAAATATCATTAGTCAGTAAAAATGACAGGTAACCTCTAAAGGGGTGATCCACCTCCCCCTTTTTAACTCCTTAGTGCATCGGATGTACTGGTACACAAACTACATAAAGCTGGTATCACCGGGTTTGTTCCTTCCTGCAGAATACAGATGGCTTATTTATTTTGCTTCATGAACTTTGTAAACTTTTTTACCCCGAATAAAAAGGCACACTTGTGGGTTTTTGGTTTTTTTTCAGTTCTACCCCACAAATAATTTTTTCGGGCTTCCCAATACATTATATGGTCCATTAAATTGTATCAATACATAATACAACTTGTCCTGAAAAAAACCAAGCTCTAATATGTGTATGTTGACGGAAAGATAAAACAGTCTTGGCTCTTGAAATGTGGCAGGTAAAAAAGCGGAAGCCCAAAAAAGAAAACTGCAGCGCGTCACTGCCCTGACGTCACCGTTTGGAAGTCGAAGCTCTGAACAGTGACGTCGGGCAGTGTCACATGAATCCGTCGAAGGACAATGCAAGACCGGCAAAAAAGACTGGGAGGCGCCAGAAGAGTTTGCTGCCTACAGAGGGGGTTCGTGTCTCCCAGTGCGGCTATTGTGCAAGGAACGAACTGTAGTTCATAACTCTGTTCCTTCCTTGAGCAGTCTCTATGAATGTCAGGGAATAGAGGAAGCCTCCGATCCCCGATGTTTAATCCTTTGGGTATGTTCACACGTCGTGTTGAATCTGTTTTTTGATCCGTTTATAGATGTGTGATTGGATCCATGTTTCGGACCCTAAACGGAACCAAACACGCATCTAACAATGTGCAGTGTGATTTACATTGCTTTCAATGTAAAACATGCATCAGCGGTCAGAAGAGTGATCCCTGATGCATGTTTACATGCGTCCTTGTGATGCGTCTTTCGGATCTGTTCAAAGAATTGTCATGTCAATTCTTGATCTGTTTGACGCAGTAGACGCCCTATTTAAAACTATAGGGGGCGTTCCTGCTGCAGCAAAAATGCATCCAAACACGCAGCTGTGTTTTGGATGCGATTTCCACAGCACTTTTGAATTCGTTTTTCAGATCCAAAACGGATCAGAAACAGATCCTATGCACTGTGTGAACATGCCCTTTGATTGCAGCATAATAATCAAAAGGGATTCCCCAGCTCCCACGGGTCAGCGGGATTCCCTGTGCTAAATGAAGCCTGGTGAAATATCTATGCAGTCGACCCTGGAGACATACAGGAGTATACTTATCCATTACTAAGGGCTACATGTATAAACTATGGGCAAAAGAGTGAGTTTTAGACCTAAACAGTTTCAAACATGTGGCCCTAAGTGTTAAAAAAAAGTACAAAAAAATGTAATAAAATTAAATATTGCATACATTATATATATATATAATATATATATATATATATCTATAATAATATTTTATATATATATATATATATATATATAATACACACACACACACAAAGAAATTACCATATTAGGTATCCACATGACTGTATTAAACAAATTATTTGGGGTGACATTTGAAAGGTGTAAAAATTAAAAAAAACAACTTCAGAAATACACTTTTTTTTATATTCACGCTGCAAATTGTTTGTTAAAAAATAACGGAGTCATTTATATGTAAACTCAAACTATACCCTCCAAAAATATAACTTTTCCCACGTACAATTTCTCCCTCATAAAACTGCTTTATTGAAAAAATTAAATAAGTTACGAGTAAAATATTTAGCTAGTCATTAAGGCCTTTTTAGGCCTGGTGCTTAAAGGGTTAAAGGAGTTGTCTGTTTCATACTGAGTCAGTAGCATTATTTCATTCATGCATCCTGTCACTTCCTGGTCAAGCTGTCTGTAATTAGCATATGAGCTCTGTGTATTCAGACTTCTGCTAATTAGATAAATTTCCTGCTCTGAGGTCCAGAGAAACTTCTGAGCTAACGTAAACAGTATTAATTAGTGTCTTTTGGCTGAAAGATCAGATAACACACAAGCTCTCAGCTGCTGCCAGTTCTGTGCTGACCTGTGTGATGACATCACTCCCTGCTATCAGATAGAAAAAACAGCAGAGGGAGAGCAAACAACAGGTCGGTCACTAGAGAAACCAGAGAGCCCTCAGAAGGTGATAAAATCATTTGTAGCTCCTCAACAAAAAAAAAAAAATGAACAAAGCAATATATTGGAAAACATCTTCATTTACCATTCCCTACATGTTGAAAACTAATCTTTGTTGTGAGACAACTCCTTTAAATGACAATCTTCTGCCTGTCTGCACCAACACTAGGTGGTGTTTGATGCACACATTTTTTTCCTTTATAAAGAATTTTTTTTACTTTGTATAATTTTCATTGTAAAAAAAACCCCCTGAAATATAAGCCATTAAGGAATACTAATACTGCAATAAAAATTACATCACCGAGGAAATTGCCTCCAAAAAAACCTACCCCCCCAGCTGAGCGGAGAAAGGAAGGCAGAAAAAACTAACAAGAGAATCCTACACCAAAACTAGTTTGTCTTGCAGCTTTAGCCCCTTTCTGCCACAGGGATCCTTAGTGACAGTGTTTTGGTGTTTTTCCCTCTTCGCCTGCTAAGGGCATTTTCAAACGTTGTATTTGCGGGGCGTAATTGCGCTGCAGTGCGCCTGAAGTACGCCCAGGGTAACTTCATAAGCTGCTGTTTTTACATCGGGGAAAGTGAATGGGAGCCAGGCTGAAGCTCTGTTGAAAGTACACACTGGCCAGCACATACTTTCAACAGCAGCTGTATAGCGGTATGTACCTGTGTGATCCTGTTCTAAGAGTCATAACATGAGGGCTTCTCTTTTGCATGATGAGTAGTATTGTTTTCTAATTTTTTTTTTTTTTTTTTTTCAAAAAGAATTAAATTTCATATACATTACAAGAGATCTTATAATGATTGCATATCACTCATTATAGTCCACTGTATAGTCCACTTGGTGCCTTGAGAGGACTTTTATTCATCTCTTTTACATGAACTTTAGAATGGTGGATATTACATGATTAAAGCTTCTGTAAAATAGCAAATCAATAAGATATTATTTAAAGAAATGTAGAGTAGAACCTTAAAAAGGTTGTCTCCCTAAAGACATTGATGGCATATCACTAAGATATACCATCAATGTCTGATAGGTCTGGGTCTTACCTCTGGGACCTCTGGGACCTGTACCTATCTACTAAAATAGTCCGGAAACCTCTTAGTCCTGAATAGAGAGGTGGTCGGGACTCCCCAACAAAGATGAATGGAGCTCTGATTACAGCTGTGCATTGCTGCTCCGCTAAACTCAGAGCTCCCATTCAAGTTAACGAGAGAGTGAAGACCACCTCTCTGCTTAGAACTGGGAGGTTTCGGGGCTCGTTTAGGAGATAGGTCTGGGTCCTACTTCTGGGACCCATACCTATCAGACATTGATGACATATCCTAGAGATATGCTGAGCTGAGCTCTGTGATATATAGGATTATATGATAGAAAAGAGAAGCGGAGCTCTGTGATACATAGGGTTATATGATAGAGGAGAGAAGCTGAGCTCTGATATATAGGGTTATATGATAGAGGGAGAAGCTGAGCTCTGTGATGTATAGGGTTATATGATAGAGGGAGAAGCTGAGCTCTGTGATATATAGGGTTATATGATAGAGGGAGAAGCTGAGCTCTGTGATATATAGGGTTATATGATAGAGGAGAGGAGCTGAGCTCTGTGATATATAGGGTTATATGATAGAGGAGCTGAGCTCTGTGATATATAGTGTTATATGATAGAGAAGCTGAGCTCTGTGATACATAGGGTTATATTATAGAGGAGCTGATCTTTGTGATACATAGGGTTATATGATAGAGGAGCTGAGCTCTGTGAGGAAATATTGAAAGGGCTGCTTAATAGACAGTGAAAATGTTGCTTACCTCTTCCTTGTACAGTGCTTGACAGCTTTCTCTGTATCTATGTATACAAAGCAAATTGTCAATCACTGTATGTGGGTGGGGTAAGTAGTAAACAACCGTAACCAGCGAGGGGGGCCTGCCACATTCACCTCCATTATCACCGACGCGTAAACGCTGGGAAGAAGTAGCATGTCACTTCTTTTTTCCACGACGGGGAAGATGGAGGTTAATCATAGCTCCCTATGAGAACTATGATTACCGATGTTACAGACCATATTTTGGGGCGCATTGCAGCGCAGTTACGGCCTGAAAGATGCCATGTGAATATAACCTTAGATAGAGGCAGGTCATTAAATATTTATTCAAAACACTATTCCTGGATCTAAGAACCATGAAAACCAAGTTATAAAATATAACTTCATACATTATACATTAATATACATACTATATATATATTTTGCCTAGTTTTATCAACAGATTTGGGATACGGCTTTAAAGGGGTTGTCTCACTACATCGATTTATCTTACTTCTGTGCTGTTTTCTTGGTTTCACTTTGAATTCAGGGGCGTGTTTACTGGCTTCTACTAGGCTGCAGTAGAAGCCAGGTCTGTAGCTATAGCAACCAGTGCTGGCAGCCTATCATGAGAGATTGAACAGGTCTGTAGCTATAGCGACCTGAGAAGCTGATGCAGCCCATACAAGAGGGGATATCTAGGAATAGGTAGGATACTGCTAATGGACATGTATTGCAAAGTGACTTGTTTTTGCAAGATCTTTAACACAAAAAGCAATCCTTGTAGTGAGACAACCCCTTTAAAGAAGGCCAGTCAATAAGGATATACTACAGTTTAATTTACAATTGTCCAATAATAAATCAAGTATGATAAAATGATAATAACCTAATTAATTACAATAAATAGTGTGATATGTACATTTGTGAAAAAAGGGTAGGAACAAAGGTAAAATCTTCTGGGCCTGTGAGCGCAAAAAGGCTCTTCTTGGTTTTGAGGTGCAGGTCCAAATTGATTGGCAGTGACGAGCTCGGAAATCAATACACACAAGACGCCTTCCTGTGAGAAATCAATTCCACTTTATTGAAGACAGGGATTTTTTTTTTTTATACAGAACAGGACAAAGAAGGCTTTATGTCACTATGTGTATGTGTTATGACCGTTCATAGTACGAGTTACTTTTTATCAGATTCAGTAGATGTACAGGGTGTTATCAACTCGTAATGTCCTTGGGAGACCAAGAGGATAAAAGAAAACAGATTCTCTTAGAATAAACAGTGTAAACTAAAATACAAGAACAAAATGGAGATGGGAGACAAAATGTCTTCTACAACAGGCCTCACTTAGTCTCACTGCTAGACAGTTTTGATATCTGTGTTGCACATCGCAACCAGAGCTCATAGCGACCAATCAGAGATCAGCTTTTATTTCTTATACTGCTCTGGAAAAATGAAAGCTGAGCTCTGATTGGTTGCTATGGATAAAAGTCAATCTTAGACTATTTTCACACGGCTTATTTCGAAGCGTATTTGCGGACGTAATCACGTCCGCAAATACGTCCCGAAATACGTTTCAAATAATGAACACTTAGGGTAGCATTGATTCCTATGTACAATACGCCTCATCGTTCACCTGAGGCGAATTTCCGCGACGTATTTTCGCCATGTAAATACGATCGTAAAATTTAGTCCCCTGTCACTTATTGAGGCGTATTTTGTGACGTAAATCCCCATAGTAAAGAATGGGGAATGTATTTACGGCATGGGGAATGTGCCACACTTTGTGACACGTATTTGAAACGTATTTCGGGACGTATTTGTAGACGTAATTACCTCCACAAATACACTCCGAAATAAGCCATGTGAACATAGCCTTACGCCGGGTCTTCGGGAGTCGCAGTGATCGGCGCGTACTCCCACGACACCGTGAGCCGGCAGCGCGCCAGCCCCATACACAAGCATTACTCGCAGCGCGAAATGGCATGTCAATTATCTCCCCGCGTGTACTATACGATCGTATTGTACGAGAGGGGAGATGAGGTGTAATCCATAGTTCTCTGTAGCTGTGGATTACTGTAATGATTGGGGTGCATTTCGCTCGTATTAGAGCGCAGTACGCTCGCAATACGTGGCGAAATGCGCCCCAAAATAAGCCGTGTGAACATAGCCTAACTGTTAGGCCTCGTCACACGGCTTATTTCGCCGCGTATTTGCCGACGGATTGACGATCGTCAATCCGTCGGCAAATCCGTCCGAAATAAGTCACAGCCTATTTTCTATTGATTTCAATAGAAAATACGGCTCGTCGTTCACACGACGCATAGTTCCGTTCCGGATTGCCGCCACGGATTGACGACGGCAATCCGGATGGAAAAACAATTCACATGTCAATTATTTCCGGACGGATTCACCACCTTCAATGATTGTAATGGTGAATCCGTTCGTGGAAATCAGTTACAAATACGTGCCACACTTAGTGGCACGTATTTGCAACTGATTTTCAACTGATTTCAGAACGTATTTACATCGGAAATCCGTTGTAAATACGTTCTGAAATAAGCCGTGTGAACGAGGCCTTAGTTTTCATTAATTAGGGCCAATGAGTAGAATGGTAAACAAAAGTATCACCTCATATTTTAGTTCCAATACAAAAAATACATTGCATCATGTGGTTCCTAATTCCAATAGACAGAATGTAATAAACTGTATCATTGAGTTCTGACGCGTTTCCACCGTCAGATTATCGGGTTAATCAGGGAACAGAAAAAATCAATGTGCACTGGAACAGATGCAACTCCAGAATAATGGAACTACACCGAGATCTATAGATTATAAAAACCAAATGATTGATTCAGCCCCGAACACAGCAGTACATTTAAATCAATAGTTTAGATGCTTTTCTATTACAACTAATATTTTCCAGATTTCCATTCCTGGAACGCTTAGTACTGGTGTAGATGGGAAGGAAATCATAACGGCTCGGGCAATAGCTAAGAAGCAGCTTATGAATACATAGTGGCGAACGCAGTCGATGTCAGACGGTCTAGCAGGCCAAAGAAAATTCTTTTCATTTAAAACTGACCTGGGTCTGCCCATAATTATACCTATTAACCGCTGGTTATCGTTCTTACCTAATCCGGCAGCATGCCAAAAGTCGGCTGCAGATGACAGCAGCCATGTGTTCTCTTCTGATGTCCACCATGTTGGAAGGGGTAAAAATAAACCAGAAATGCCATACCATGCAGATACTCTGCACACATCGTACCTCATTTATAGCTATAATAGGAGTCGGCACACATCATACATCTTTAATAAGTAAATCAGATAAGATATGATTGATCACATAGTCCCTTGCATTGCTCGACATATAGGACAAACAGCAGTACTTTCATTTTCACTTTTAAGCTCTGCTCTGCTTTTTACTAAAAAACCAGCATCAAATCATATAACCCTATATATCACAGAGCTCAACTTCTCTCCTCTATCATATAACCCTATATATCACAGAGCTCAGCTTCTCTCTATCATATAACCCTATATATCACAGGGCTCAGCTTTTCTCCTCTATCATATAACCCTATATATCACAGAGCTCAGCTTCTCTCCTCTATCATATAACCCTATATATCACAGCGCTCAGCTTCTCTCCTCTATCATATAACCCTATGTATCACAGAGCTCAGCTTCTCTCCTCTATCATATAACCCTATATATCACAGAGCTCAGCTTCTCTCCTCTATCATATAACCCTATATATCACAGAGCTCAGCTCCTCCATCATATAACCCTATATATCACAGAGCTCAGCTTCTCTCCTCTATCATATAACCCTATATATCAAAGAGCTCCGCTCATCTCCTCTATCCTATACCCCGATATATCACAGCGCACAGCTCCTCTCCTCTATCATATAACCCTATATATCACAGAGCTCAGCTCCTCTCCTCTGTAATATAACCCTATATATCAAAGAGCTCAGCTTCTCTCCTCTGTCATATAACCCTATATATCAAAGAGCTCAGCTCCTCTCCTCTATCATATAATCCTATATATCACAGAGCTCAGCTTATCTCCCTCTATCATATAACCTATATATCACAGAGCTCAGCTGCTTCTATCATATAACCCTATATATCCCACAGCTCAACGTCTGTCCTCTGTCATGTACAGTGAAATAAATATTTGATCTCTGGCTGATTGTGTAAGTTTTCCCACTGACAAAGACATGAACAATTTATGATTTTAAGGGTAGTTTAATTTTAACATTGAGAGATAGAATATCCAGAATAAAATCCAGAAAATCACATTGTATAAATTATATACATTTATTTGCATTTTGCTATTCCAAATATCAGTGGCACACTAAAAACTAAGTAAAACATCAAAGGCATGTAGGAATTTTTGAAAATGCATTACTGCTAAGGAAATATTAAAACCTGGGATTCTTAGTTCACAGTTTTGATCAAAAATGATTAAGCTCACCTCCCAATTACGTCAAGGGGACCCCAGCACAGGTGAGTCCCTAACACTAACATGTTACCTGTCTTGGAGCCTGTTCAGACTACAGCACCTCAGGGAGTGAAAAGAACTTGCTACTGAATAATCCTGCACTGGTTTAAAAGAAATAGGCGGAGTGCAATAAGCCAATGAGGAAGCCACTCCTCATACAGACTATAAAAACTTTTTTGACTCTGCACATCCAAAAGCATTTTTTGCTGAGAGAAATAAGTATTTGATCCCTCTGGCAAACAACACTTTATACTTGGTGGCAAAACCCTTGTTGGCAAGCACAGCAGTCAGATGTATTTTGTAGTTGATGATGATGTTTGCGCACATGTCAGGAGGAATTTTGTCCCACTCCTCTTTGCAGATCATCTCTAAATCATTAAGATTTTGAGGCTGTCGTTTGGCAACGCGAGGCTTCAACTCCCTCCATGAGTTTTCTATTGGATTAAGGTCTGGAGACTGGATAGGCCACTCCATGACCTTAATGTGCTTCTTTTTGAGACACTCCTTTGTTGCTGTGGCTGTATGTTTTGGGTCATTGTCTTGCTGGAAGACCCAGCCACGACCCATTTTAATATCTTGGCGGAGGGAATGAGGTCATCACTCAGGATTTTACGGTACATGGCTCCATCCATTCACCCATTGATGCGGTGAAGTAGTTCTGTTCTCTTAGCAGAGAAATCCCCCCAAAACATAATGTTTCCACCTCCATGCTTGACAGTGGGGACGGTGTTCTTTGGGTCATAGGCAGCATTTCTCTTCCTCCAAACACGGCTACTTGAGTTAATGCCAAAGAGCTCAATTTTTGTTTCATCTGACCACAGCACCTTCTCCCAATCACTCACAGAAACAGGTGCTCATTGGCAAATGTCAGACGGGTCTGCACATGTGCCTTTTTGAGCAGGGGGACCTTGCAAGGCACTGCAGGATTTTAAACCATTAGAGCGTAACGTGTTACCAATGGTGGCTGTGGTCCCAGTTGTCTTCTTCTCACCCAGCGTCTTACTTATGGTTTTGTAGACCATTCCAGCTTTGTGCAGGTCTATGATCCTGTCCCTGACATCCTTAGAAAGCTCTTTGGTCTTGCCCATGTTGTAGAGGTTAGAGTCTGACAAATTGAGTCTGTGGACAGGAGTCTTTAATAAAGGTGACTATTTAAGACAGGTGTCTTTAATGCAGGTAATGAGTTGATTAGGAGCGTCTAACTCAGGGGTGGGCAATTAATTTTCCCATCGGGCCGCATGAAAAAGTGCGATGCTTTCGGAGGGCCGGACTAATAAAAACATAGGGTGAACGGGGGGGAAAAATCATTTTTTGGGTGATTATTTTTGTGGAAACTTACTGGGGGATGTATCTACATACCTGCCTTACTCATAGTACACAGTAAGGCAGGTATATACAGCTCTCCTCAGTAAGGTAGGTATGTAGATGTATGTCCCCTAAGTCTGGCAGGTATATACAGCTCCCCTCAGTCAGTCAGGTATATACAGCTCCCCTCAGTCAGTCCGGTATATAGATATAGGTACCCGCAGGCAGGTATATAGATAGATACAACTCCCCACAGGCAGGTATATAGATAGATACAGCTCCCCACAGGCAGGTATATAGATAGGTACAGCTCCCCACAGGCAGGTATATAGATAGGTACAGCTCCCCACAGGCAGGTATATAGATAGGTACAGCTCCCCACAGGCAGGAATATAGATAGGTACAGCTCCCCACAGGCAGGAATATAGATAGGTACAGCTCCCCACAGGCAGGTATATAGATAGGTACAGCTCCCCACAGGCAGGTATATAGATAGGTACAGCTCCCCCCCAAGCAGGTATAAAAGATAGGTACAGCTCCCCACAAGGCAGGTATTTAGATACAGCTCCCCACAGGCAGTAATAGATAGGTCGGGCTCCCCTCCAGGCAGGAATATAGATAGGTTCACTCCCTCAGGCAGGAATATAGATAGGTACAGCTCCCCACAGGCAGGAATATAGATAGGTACAGCTCCCCACAGGCAGGAATATAGATAGTTACAGCTCCCCACAGGCAGGAATATAGATAGGTACAGCTCCCCACAGGCAGGAATATAGATAGATACAGCTCCCCACAGGCAGGAGTATAGATAGGTACCAGCCCCCACAGCCAGGAATTTAGATAGTTACAGCTCCCCACAGGCAGGTATATAGATAGGTACAGCTCCCCACAAGCAGGTATATAGATAGGTACAGCTCCCCACAAGCAGGTATATAGATAGGTATAGCTCCCCACAGGCAGGTATTTAGATACAGCTCCCCACAGGCAGGTTTTATAGATATAGCTCCCCACAGGCAGGAATATAGATAGTAAAAGCATCCCCTACAGGCCGGAATATAGATAGGTACAGCTCCCCTCAGGCCGGAATATAGATAGGTACAGCTCCCCACAGCCAGGAATAGAGATAGGTACAGCTCCCCACAGCCAGGAATAGAGATAGGTACAGCTCCCCACAGCCAGGAATAGAGATAGGTACAGCTCCCCACAGCCAGGAATAGATAGGACAGCTCCCCACAGCCAGGAATAGAGATAGGACAGCTCCCCACAGCAGGAATAGAGATAGGTTACAGCTCCCCACAGCAGTAATAAAATAGGTACAGCTCCCCACAGCAGAAAGGATAGTACAGCTCCCCACAGCCAGGAATAGAGATAGGTACAGCTCCCCACAGCCAGGAATAGAGATAGGTACAGCTCCCCACAGCCAGGAATAGAGATAGGTACAGCTCCCCACAGCCAGGAATAGAGATAGGTACAGCTCCCCACAGCCAGGAATAGAGATAGGTACAGCTCCCCACAGACAGGATAGAATATACGCTCCCCACAGGCCAGGAATAGAGATAGGTACAGTTTCCCCACAGCAGGAATAGAGATAGGTACAGCTCCCCACAGCCAGGAATAGAGATAGCTACAGCTCCCCACCGCCAGGAATAGAGATAGGTACAGCTCCCCACAGCCAGGAATAGAGATAGGTACAGCTCCCCACAGCCAGGAATAGAGATAGGTACAGCTCCCCACAGCCAGGAATAGAGATAGGTACAGCTCCCCACAGCCAGGAATAGAGATAGGTACAGCTCCCCGCAAGCAGGTATATAGATAGGTACAGCTCCCCACAGGAATGAGATATAGTACAGCTTCCCCACAGCCAGGAATAGAATAGATATAGCTCCCCTCAGGCAGTATAGTTAAGGCTCCAAACAGGCAGTATATAGCTATTAGGGCTCCCATACAGGCAGGAATATAGTTAAGCTCCACACAGGAGGTATATAGCTATTCGGGCTCCATAAGGCAGGTTATAGTAGTTCGGGCTCCATACAGGCAGGTATATAGTTAAAGCTCCACAAGGCAGGTATATAGCAGTTAGGTCTTCCCACAAGCAGGTAGGGATTTCCACAGTAAGTTATATAGACAGGGCGTTCCACAGGCAGGTATATAGACAGGGCTTTCCACAGGCAGGTATATAGACAGGGCTATCCACAGACAAGTATATAGACAGGGCTTTCCACAGGCAGGTATATAGACAGGGCTTTCCACAGGCAGGTATATAGATAGGGCTTCCCACAGGCAGGTATATAGATAGGGCTTCCCACAGGCAGGCATATAGATAGGGCTTTCCACAGGCAGGCATATAGATAGGGCTTTCCACAGGCAGGCATATACATAGGGCTTCCCACAGGCAGGAATATAGATAGGGCTTCCCACAGGCAGGCATATACATAGGGCTTCCCACAGGCAGGCATATACATAGGGCTTCCCACAGGCAGGCATATACATAGGGCTTCCCACAGGCAGGCATATACATAGGGCTTCCCACAGGCAGGCATATACATAGGGCTTCCCACAGGCAGGCATATAGATAGGGCTTCCCACAGGCAGGCATATAGATAGGGCTTCCCACAGGCAGGCATATAGATAGGGCTTCCCACAGGCAGGCATATAGATAGGGCTTTCCCACAGGCAGGCATATAGATAGGGCTTCCCACAGGCAGGTATATAGATAGGGCTTCCCAAAAGGCAGGCATATACATAGGGCTTACCACAGGCAGGCATATAGATAGGGCTTTCCACAGGCAGGCATATAGATAGGGCTTCCCACAGGCCAGTATATAGTTTTATGACCAAAATAACAAACAGTAATATTTCACCTTGGCTTACCTGCTTCCCGGCCTGAGCGCGCCTCGTCTTCTATCCGAGGAGCTTCCCGGGCTGGTGGCGTGATGAGTCATGCCGCCAGCGCCGGACGCTCCTCCGTCCAGCTTCCTGCGCCCGCAAAAGAGTTATTACTGTGTGTGCCCAGGAGAGGCAGCCGGCGCGGTTTGAGCGGAGTTCACCGCGTCGCTGCCTAATTCAGCAGCAATAGTAGCGCTGACGGCCCGCGGCGGCCTCTCAGCAAAAACCCGGCCACGCGGCGTCCCATCAGCGCTACTATTAGCAGACCTGGGCATGGTACGCCGCGGGCCGCATCCGACGAGCTGGCGGGCCGGATGCGGCCCGGGGGCCGTACTTTGCCCAGGTCTGGTCTAATTGATCTGTAGGAGTCAGAACTCTTAATGGTTGGTAGGGGATCAAATACTTGTTTCTCTCAGCAAAATGCAAAATACAAATGAATTTATATAATTTATACAATGTTATTTTCTGGATTTTATTTTGGATATTCTCTCTCAATGGTAAAATTAACCTACCCTTAAAATTATAGACTGTTCGTGTCTTTGTCAGCGGGCAAACTTACCTAATCAGCAAGGGATCAAATAATTATTTCCTTCACTGTACCTCTATACATCACAGAGCTCAGACTCTCTCCCTCTGTTATATGCTGCTGTCAGATAGTGCAGCATAAACCAGTAAGGGCATGTTCCCACGGTATGGGTTTTCGGCCGTTTTTTCTGTAGGTTTTCGGTTTTGCAGACTGTCTGAAAAACCGTCCGCAAACGAGCACAATTGGGGTCCAAGGAAAACACATGCAGCAGTCCCCCCTGTTTTCAGGCCGCGGGGCGCTCGAAAGACGTTGTGGGGACTGCCGCAAAAAAACAGGACAAATTTGTCCCTTGCCATGTAAACGGCCCCTAACAGTGCTTCCATATTTTGTCTTTTAACAATTTCCTTCTGATAGAAAGGGAATATTACATTGTTGAAGTTCCAGCAAAAGACTCTTTAATGTTTTCGTCTGTCTCAGGATTGTTCATGCTTGCACCCGCAGTACGGCAGTGCTAGATATTATGACAGTGCTGCAGCGCCTTACATCACTTTTAATAGGATTGTGTTCACAAAATAGATCTTTAGTAGAATAATCCCAGAATTTGTTGCTGGAATCCGGTGTAACGCCCCCAGATTCTTTTCAGCAGACTTTAAAGGGGTTGTCTCACTACAAGGATTGCTTTCTATGTTAAAGATCTTGCAAAACCAAGTCACTTTGCAATATATGTCCATTAACAGTGTCCTACCTATTCCTAGATATCCCCTATGTATGGGCTGCATCAGCTCCTCAGGTCGTCATAGCTACAGACCTGTTTGATCTCTCCTCATAGGCTGCCAGCACTGGTTGCTATAGCTACAGACCTGGCTTCTACTGCAGCCTTGTTGAAGCCAGTAAACACGCCCCTGAATTCAAAATGAAACCAAGAAAACAGGACTGAGGTGAGATGAATCAATGTAGTGAGACAACCCCTTTAACTTTGTAGTGGCAAATTGTGCCTTGATTTTAAATGAACATTAGTGTTATTTCCATGGGGCCAAACCAGCTCTACGCTGCCAGATGTGGAATCCAACATAATTCTGCATCACTGAAGCACAATTCAGTTCTTTTTTTTTTTTTCTTTTTTATTTCGCCATCAACGTTTTCAGATCTGCGTTGGATTTCACAGTGTGAACTGCAGTGCGGATTCTTATCTTCATCCCACAGTTTTCAAGTGGATTCTGACCTCGCTTGATTGATTATTAAAGGGGTGTTCCCAACATAGACTTTAATGGCATATTGACAGGATACGTCATCAAAGTCTGATAGACCCGCACCTGTCTCGGAAACAGGCTCCTAAAAGTGTCGGCTCAGAATGGAGAGCCATTTGCGCTTGCGCAGTAAACTCCATTCTGTTCTATGGGAGTTCTGAGAACAGCCAAATACACCGTTCACCTGTACTAGGTGCTGCCATAGAACATAATGGAGAGTCATTTACAAGTGCGACAGCTCTCTAACCTGTTGAATATCTACTTTGGAAACACTCCTTTACGAAGACAGGAGGGGGATTTTGCACTGTACTGTAAAAGAGTGGTTACCTTTTAGGCCTCGTTCACACGGCTTATTTTGGGCGCTGATTTCAGCCGTATTGAGCGCTGTATTTGCGCTCCAATACGGCTGAAATCAGTCCCAGGCATTACGGTAATCCACAGTTCTCAACTATGGATTTCGTCTCCTCGGATTCGCTGAGCGGGGAGAAAGTGACATGCACATTAGCTACAGCGTGTACGCGCCGTGAACAATGACTGTCTATGGGCTGGCGAGCTGACGGCCCCCCGCCCCTCCCCTGCTGCAGGCTGCCGGCGTAATTGCGGGGCGAATCCGTCCCCGCCATTACGTCGGCAATAAGCCGTGTGAACATTGCCTTAGAGGCTAACTGAGTGTATTTGATGGTGAGCTTTCCAGAGCACTAGCTCTCTTCATCAGACATGATGTTATACAAGAAGCTGAACGTTCACAGACTTTTTACCCACGTGTCGGGGTCTTCAAAGGATCTTAAAATAACAAAATGCAATATAAGCAGAGAAGTTATTTAAAACGGGTAAGAAACAGTCTTCAAACTTGTGAGGTGTGACAGGAGGATCATTAAGGGTAAATTCATGTGGCGCATACCTGTGCGCACTGCTATATGCCTGCTGTGGGAAGTATGCACTGGTCAGCATATATTACCCACAGCGTTCTGGCCCGGCCCCCATTCATTCCTCCTTTCACTTCTTTTGCCATCCGCACAGTACGTGCCAGGGAATACGCATGCATAACATAGCACTTAATGAGTGCTATGATTTCACCGTATTTGCGGGGTGTACTTCGGGTGCATTGCAGCGCAGTTACGCTCCCAAATTACAGCCCACAAATACGCCGTGTGAACATCCACTAAGGGTGCGTTTACACAGTAAAGACCAAATACTGTTCGGGAAATCCCAACCGGTATTTGGTCTTTTTTTGGCATGTAAGGGGGCGGCTTTTGCTCTTGTTCCGCCCGAAAACTAGGCAATAAAATTAACATGCTCTAAGTTTTTCAGATCACCGGCGGTGTAAAAAACTGTCCAGCAGAAAATCCGTGCAGTGGGGACTGCTGTACGGATTTTCCATTAAAGTCCATGTAAAAGGTTGACAGTCAGTTTACAAACGGCTTTCAAATCCGAAAACCGCCTGTAAATCCAGCTGAAAACCTGTGCTGTGGGGACAAGCCCTAACAGTTGCTGTACTCAGTTTGCTATCAGACATTGACTTGTGGCCTCCACAGTTCATACATAGTGTGACATGAAGCTAGCATGGATATTGAGCCCATATTGCAAAGCTTCCTTCCTCTTTCTCTTCTTCCTAAAATGTCCAATTATAACCACAACTCGCAAATTTTCAATAGAATGGTCTTCTCTGGAGAAATGTGCGTCCACTGGGAGACTTGTCCTGCTTGCTCACGACTCTCCATTCTGTTCTATGGGAGTTCCGAGTACAGCTGAGTGATGTATTCGGCTATGCTCAGAACTCCCATAGAACAGAATGGAGAGTTGTGCACAGTCTGCTCTGTAACTGTCGGGAGACCCATTCCTGAGAAAGGTGTGGGTCCTGCACCTATCGGACTTTGATGACATATCGTTATCATATGCCATCACATGCCCCTTGTAATGATACATTCAGATTAGTTGGGTCTGCTGAAGGTTTTTTGCATCAGTCCCACAGAATAAAATCTAGAAACGGATCCAGATCAGTTGCTGGGGATTTTATTTCCGATTCACCATGAATTGAACTCGGCAACATATGGTGCAGATTTTTACATACAGATATTATTCTGCTGATCTAATGCATGAAAACCTGCAATAGAGCCAACCTATCTCAATGTACCCTTAAAGGGGCACTCTGCTACTGTTACATGCTATAGTGGGTGTAGGAGGGAATGAAGAATTGGGGAAGGGGTTACTGTTGCTACCAGGGTTGTTAGTGTTTTACTTCACAAGGCAGCATATTCCTCATGATGTTCTCACCCTCTTATTCTTTATGCTCTCTCCCAATCAGCCATACAAGAAAAGAACCAGGAGCATTTGATTCGGGAGACCTGCGAGGCTGTTATCCTGGGCACGCTGCACCCCCGGACATCGATCACCGTCGTTCTTCAGGTCATCAATGACGCGGGCTCCGTATCCTTGTCTCATCCAGCAGCACGTCTAATAATCCCCACATCTGACCACTGGATGGCGCACTCCTCACACGTATTCCTAATGAGCCTTCCTGCCGTTCTTTCAATTACTTATCAGCCTGGCTCTCGGTGTTCTGCTGCCAAATGTGTTCTTCCCTTTTATGTTCCCAGCTCTCGGTCCTCGCCTTCCTTCCTGTCGTCCCTTACTTTCTTATCTTGTCGTTATCTTCCATTGATAGCATGCCAGGCATTGTGCGGAGACATTTGATTTGCTGCCACAGTCGGCTCTGTCTTAGAGATTACATTCTATAACAGATCTGGACTTCTGGAGCCCGTATAGACTGTACATAACGTTCCTTTGATGTCCAGGCAGTGCACGCTTAGATTAGCTCCGTAATCCCCGCTCATGGAAATTTGTTCAATTGCTGAGCCGTGTGGCGGTGTGCGGGGTAATATATTAGGCAGTCGCTTCCATTAGATGCCTGCGGCAGCAATGATCTGCAGATAGAGCAGTGCAGCCACGGGGAAAACAAGTTAATGGAGCTTCTTTACAGCCCTTAACTGGCACAATACTCTGCGCTCCATAGACAGACTAGACCTGCACTTATTGTACTGGGTATCTGTGTGATCCCTGCCCTACCCGAAATCCGCTGCTGCTTTTTAGGAGCATTTATTAAGGAAATGTAATTACCTTCTACAATATTCTGTGTACTCCTTAGTGGGGTTTCTGGTCTGCTGTGTGATGGGTCTCTACTCTGTGAATAGTAGAAGGGTACCTAACCACTATCTACACAGTCCAGTCACATTATTATGACCACTGACTAATATCCAGGGTAACCACCGTGTGCAGCTCAGACAGATTCCGGACCTTCCCTGTCCTACTCGAAATGCGCTGCTGCTTTTTAGGAGCATTTATTAAAGGGGTTTTGCCACGATGTAATGTTAATGTGGGATCCTCCAAAATGGGTATTTAATCACTTCTCTAAATATATGTGATTACAAAAAGTGAAGCCTGTGAGAGCTACAGCATTGCTCAGTCCCCCTTGTTTTCCTGAAAGTTTACATTAGACACGATCAGGATACAGGAGCTGATCTGGCTGAGCTTGTGTGTTTGCACTTCTTATCTGATGACAGGGAACATGAAGGAGCTTGCAAGGGGCTGGGGAGAAAGTGCAGTGTATGAGTCTGTCTGCTGTATAGAGAATCCACTGGTTGTAATGTTATTATTTGAGTAAACTTTAGAGATGTTACCTGCTTCCTCGCTCTCTGCTCAGCCCCCCTCCCTCTCACCTATGCAGCCGTTCATGACTCCTGCTTTGTTTATATTCTCTCCTGAGCAGATAAGAGGTAAGGAACTCACTTTGTCGCAAAACCCCTTTAAGAAAATGTAAATATCTTCTATAATATTCTGTGTACTCCGTAGGTGGGTGTCTGGTCGGCTGTGTGATGGGTCTCTGCTATATGAATTGTAGAAGGTTAACCACTATCTACACAGTCCAGTCACATTATTATGACCACTGACTAATATCCAGGGTAACCACCGTGTGCAGCTCAGACAGATTCACAACCTACCCTGTCCTACCCGAAATCTGCTGATGCTTTTTTAGTAGCTTTTATTAAAGGGAACCTGTCACATAGGTTATGCCCCCCTTGCTGAGGACAGCATAAGCTAGTGACAGACCTGCTGTTCCCATCACTGTGCCCCTTATTCTGTGAGATGCTATAGTTTTAGAGCATTTACCCCTGAAATCTTATTCATGAGTAGGTGTTAGCTCCGCCCACCAATGGCTAGCCCCGACCGCTGACAGTTATTCACATGTTTCTACCTATTCAAAGTAATAGGTTTATCAGTTGAGGTGGGCGGGGCTAGCCTCAGGTGGGCGGGGTTTGAAAAAAAATGACTCTTTGAATGACTCTTCAAATGACTCTTCTGGCTGAAAACTGCAGATTTGAGCATTAAATGCTCTAAACTACAACATCTTACAGAATAAGGGACACAGCGCTGGAAACAGCAGGTCGTTCACTAGCTTGTGCTGTCCTCAGAAAGGGGGGAATAACCTATGTGACAGGTTCCCTTTAAAGAAATGTAAATCCCTTCTGTAATATTCTGTGTACTCCTTAGCAGGGTTTCTGGTTTGCTGTGTGATGGGTCTCTGCTATATTAAAGGGGTTGTCTCGCTACAAGGATTGCTTTTTATGTTAAAGATCTTGCAAAAACAAGTCACTTTGCAATATATGTCCATTAACAGTGTCCTACCTATTCTGAGATATCCCCTCTTGTATGGGCTGCTCCTCAGGTCACTATAGCTACAGACCTGTTCAATCTCTCCTGATAGGCTGCCAGCGTTGGTTGCTATAGCTACAGACCTGGCTTCTACTGCAGCCTAGTGGAAGCCAGTAAACACGCCCCTGAATTCAAATGAACCAAGAAAACAGGACTGAGGTAGGATGAATCAATGTAGCAAGACAACCCTTTTAGGAGGGGTTTTCCCACCATAGACTGATGACATATCGTTATCATATGCCATCAAAGTCTGATAGGTGCAGGACGCACACCTATCTCAGGATCAGGTAAGATGAATCAATGTAGTGAGACAACCCATTTAATAGTAGAACGGTAACCACTATCTACACAGTCTAGTCACATTATTATGACCACTGACTAATATCTAGGGTAACTGCCATGTGCAGCCCAGACAGCAGCTAGATGGGCAGGGAGTGACTCCATAAGGTCAAGGTAGGTTGTCCCATGGATCTGGAGCCAACTGCATCCCACAGCTGCTGGAGGGTCCATAGATGCAACAACGCCATCCAGGGGCCCCACAGATGCTCAATTGGGTTCTGGTACGGGGAATTAAGGGCCCAGGGAAGTACTTGAAAGTCTTGCTAATGCTCTTCCAACCAATGCTGGACATTTCTAGCCATATGTCTTGTCGCATTGTCTTTTTAGAAGATTCCATCCGCCCCAGAGAGGACAATCGCCACGTATGAGCGTACATGATCTGCAAGGATGGATTCATACCCAGATTGGTTGAAAGTGGTGAGTGGCCCAGAGAATGCCATGAAAACATTCCCTAGACACGTCTACCACCAGCTTCTGTTCTTCCAGCAGTGGTTGCAGGGTGTTTGTTCTCTGTTTCTTGCCCGATAAGCCAACATCCATCCAATTGAGAAAATGTGACTCATCGGGAAAGGCAACCCTTGGCCAATCAGCAGAGGTCCAATTCCATTACTGCCATGAAAACTGAATCCTTTTCTGCAGATGGAGCTTGGTTATCAGAGGGGCAGTGACAGCCTTCTACTCCGAGGTCCCATACACAGTAGGATTTACAGAGGGACAGTAACATCTGTCTGCTTCTGAGCCCCATACATATTCGGGTTTGCTAAACTGTTGTGTTAGACAGTCTGGTTGCCCCTTGGTTCCTTCTTCCAGTAAGCTCCTCCACTGTAGTGTCGTTTGACCTCACACCCCTTCATAGCTGATGTTCACCTCCCACATCAATGGCACTTGGTGCTCTGCAATTTTAACAACATTTACTCGCAATGCTGCCTTTTGTCCACTCACAATACAATTCAACACAGCAACACGGAAACAGTTCACAATCTGTGTAGAAATACCATTACTCTTGGTCCTTAAAGGGGTTTTGCCACCATGTAATGTTGACGTGGGAACCTCCAAAATGGGTATTTAATCACTTTTCTAAATATATATGATTAAAAAAAGTGAAAACTCTGAGAGCTACAGCATTTCTCAATCCCCCTTGGTTACCTCAAAGCTTCCCTAGTCCACGACCCAGGAAACTGAAAGGCCGCGCTTGTGTGAATCACTTCTTATCTGATGACAGGCAAAATGAATGGTCTTTTAAGGCCCGGGTAGCAATATGTTTTCTTTTGTATACAGAATAACTAGCTGTAGTGTTATTAGATCCCTGCTTTATCTGATGACAGAGAACATGAGAAGCTTTCAATCTGCTGTGTAGAATAGGTGTTCTCTTTTGTATACAGAATTCACAAGTTATAGTTTGATTATTTGAGTGAACATGTCACAGGATCCGGTTATGCAGGCTCTGTGCTCTGGCTGTGTGTGTCTGTCTTTTCAGCTCCGTGATTTGTTTACATTACATTAGCTTCTTAGCAGATAAGGTTTCTCCTGACAGTGCCATCTGAGGCTGTCTTTCTGTATTGAATCCACTGTTGTACTGTTTTAGTTCACTTAAAGGGGTTGTCTCGCTACAAAGAATAGCTTTCAAATTGTAGGGAACACAAAATAAAGACATTTTCCAAATATATTGTTTTCCCTAAGGAGATACAAGTGAATTTATGACTCCCTGGCTATTTCAGTTCCATCTTAGTAACAACCTGTAACAAATCTCCCCCTGCTGTTTGTTCAATGAGATAACAGTGAGTGAGTCATCACACAGGTAGGGCAGTGTCCACAGTGTCCATGCTGCCAGGCAGTAAAAAGCTTGATTTATGTAAAATAAACAGAACTGTAATTAGGGCTTTTGTTAGAGGGATCAGATAAGAAGTCCTGTGAGCAGTTTGAGAAGCTAATCTGATCTAATTAGCAACTGAACAGGCATGGAGCCATACAAGCATGGAGCTTATGCAAATTAGTCAGTCTGAACCAGGAAGTGACAGAGTATTTCATTCATGCATCCTTTGAAACCCTGTAGGGAGACAACTCCTTTAAGTTTTGAGATGCTCCCTTGGATTCCTCACTCTCCCCTCCCCTCTCCCTCTCTCCACTGCAGCTTCATGACTCAGCGTGATTTGTTGACATTCTGCCTGGGCTAAGCTGAGAGGTAAGAATCTTGGTAAGAAACTTTCTCTCGGCAAATCCCCTTTAAGCCAATAATTATCACTTTTTACAGTTCTAATAAATCGCTCCTTTTACCCATAAGAGCATCAAAGGATGTGTGTTCAGACAGCCTATCACACTCCTTATATACCCACCAAGCCAGCTCACCGCACGTGACTTCCTTTATGAGCTAAGCGCTGCTGACGTTGAAAATGGGACGTGGTCATAATAATGTGCCCTGTGTATTGTATCCATATGCCCTAATACCCCTTTAATCTCCTACAAATCGCTGATCTATGGGTTGCAGTTACCCACATAAAAGAACAGAAGAGATATAATTTATCATGTATCAGTGAGGAATCTCTAGCAGAGATTCTGCAGTTCGTCTGGCTATGTTCACGTCTGCTTCGGAGGGTTCCTCACAGACTGCATCATATTTTACATCAAGAGTAATGCAGCGTATAGCACTCTGCTTTTTGTCAGTAATGGACACAGCGATAAATCAGTGGGTTCTGTCGGGTTCTCTGGTGTCCATTATTTGATTAATTCAGTACTCTTGCTTGATTTCCATTCTTAAAGGGGTTTTGCCAAGAAGTGAAGTTCCTTACCTCTTATTTGCTCAGGAGAGAAGATAAACAAAGCATGAACGGCTGCAGGGGGCGATGGATGGAGGGGGCTAAGCAGAGCCAAGGAGCGTCTCTCAGGTTTACTCAAATAATAACATTACAACCAGTGGATTCTCTATACAGCAGACAGCCTCATACACTGCACTTATCTCCCCAGTCCCTCAAAAGCTCGTTCATGTTCCCTGTCATCAGATAAGAAGTGCAAACATGCAAGGAGGCCAGATCAGCTCCTGTCAGTGTCCTGGTCGTGTCAAATGTAAACTTTCAGGAAACTAAGTGCATCTGATTAAGGCTGTAGCTCTCAGAGGCTTCACTTTTTGTAATCACATATATTTAAAAAAAGTGATTAAATACCCATTTCGGAGGATCCCACGTCAACATTACATGGTGGCAAAACCCCTTTAATGGAAACTACAGATGTGAACAGTGTCTGTGATCTTTAAAGGGGTTTTCCAAGACTTAAAAACCTCCCTACCACCTTCCACTATGCTAAAGTAGAAAATTAGCCCATACTTACCTCTCCTATCACCACCGTTCCAGAGCTCAAGTGTTCCTCACTAGGTCCCTCACTGATAATGTCACGTTCGTGGACCACATGATGCTGCAGACAATCTCTGACCTCAGCGGTGACCACAGGGGTGAGTGATTGGCTGCAGCATCATGCAATCCATGAACGTCTAAAACATCCGGTGTATAGCGGTGCGCACAGTACGCGTCGCTATACGCCCCAAAGACGCCATGTGAACCTACCCTTAGGCTGCTCTCCACTGAGAAGACAGGCACAGATACTTACTGTCCCTGTCTTCCTACTCGTTTCATATACAGCACTCAATAAGCGCTGTATGTATACATTGGCTATGCTGCAGAAGAGCAGGAGGATATATATATACCCTAACAAACAATTGGCCTCATTTATCAAAACTGTCTAAGGCCGGGTTCACACGGCGTATAGCGGCACATACTGCGCGCTGCTATACTCCTGCTGTTATTAGAAGTAAGCGCCGGCCAGCGTGTACTTCTAAGCGCTCCGGCCCCTATTCAGCTTCCCTTTCCCCAGCATGCCACTTTTTTTCTCCGGGCGCTCAGTATGCGCCGGGGAATACGCTGTAAAATCATAGCAGCACAATCACACCCCAAAGTACACCTCTCCAAATACACCGTGTGAACCCCCTAAAAGTAAAACTGTTGTTGCCCATGGCAACCAATCAGAGCTCAGCTTTCATTTTCCCAGAGCAGTATAAGAAATGTAAGCTGAGCTCTGATTGGTTGCTATGGGCAACTAGGACAGTCTTACTGTTAGGCTATGTTCACACGGCTTAACTGCGGGGCGTAATCTCGCCCCGCAATTACGCCGTGTGGCCGGGGGCGGGAGCAGCTGCGGGAGCGGGGGGCCGGCACGTCGCCGGCCCAAAGACAGTCATTGCTAGCGGCGCGTTTATACGCCCTAGAAAGTGACCTGTCATTATCTCCCCCCGGCGTATTCGCCGAGCAGGGAGAGGAGACGTAATGCATAGTTCTCTATGAGAACTGTGCATTACCGTAGTTACTGGGACGGCTTCAGCCCGTAATTGGCGCACTTTGGCGCGTAATTACGGACTGAATTATGTCCTAGAATAAGCCGTGTGAACATGGCCTTAGGGTGCTTTCCCACAGTGCGTCTTTGGTGCATTTTAGATGCGTTTTTTCAATGCGTTTTTTGTGCAGGAAGGCACAGCAGCTAATGCTGTACATTGCTGCACAAAAAGCGTGGTAAATTCGCGGCAAAATCGCGGTAATTACTGCACCAAAGACGCACCGGGTGAAAGCACCCTTAGACAGCTTTGATGAATGAGGCCCGATGTGAGGGATTGCAGACACATTTAGATGCGGATTTTAATGTGGATTCAGCACTGAATCTGCATCCGAATCTGCATCTAAATCAGCCGTGTTGTGCGTGGCTATGGCTGGGGATAGGCGCTCAGGCTGTAAATCTTGCTACATTTCTCCTTTTAATTTGTCAGAAATTAGCACATTAATTAAAGCTGTACAGGTAGCATTGGAATTAAGATGTCATGTACTCCTGAACGGAAGCTGTCTGCGCTGCTGGGAGAAGGGCTTAAAATAGGATCAGGCTGGTTCTTGTCGCGGCTCTCATCTTCTTTTTCTCTGGTTGTTAGAGAAGCATCATGGCTGAGGTTGTTCTTCAAAGTGTATTTCTAGAGATTAGAACAAAAAGCTGTTCAGAGTCTGTGCCTCGGGGCGTATAATAACCATTTCTTTCCCTGCTGTCGTGCCCCTGGTTGCAAGTTATAGTACCAAGTAGGAGAAGTTAGCTACTTCCTCTCTCACTAGTATCACCATTAAAGGGGTTGTCTCACTACAAGAATTGCTTTTTATGTTAAAGATCTTGCAAAACCAAGTCACTTTGCAATATATGTCCATTAACTGTGTCCTACCTATTCCTAGATATCCCCTCTTGTATGGGCTGCATCAGCTCCTCGGGTCTTCATAGCTACAGACCTGTTCAATCTCTCTTGATAGGTTTGCCAGCATGGTTGCTATAGCTACAGACCTGGCTTCTACTGCAGTCTAGTAGAAGCCAGGAAACATGCCCCTGAATTCAAAATGAAACCAAGAAAACAGGACTGAAGTAAGCTGAATCAATGTAGTGAGCCAACCCCTTTAAGCTTCATTGATCTGCATCCTTTGTTTCTTAATTTGTAATAAAGCCCATGGCTGCCACTTATAGTGATTGTTGTACTGATACCCAAGTAAGAGGGGAGGCTACTTCCTCTCTCACAAGTATCCTCTTTAAACTGTACTTTTCTGCATACTTTATTTTTTTTAATTGTAATAAAGCCTTTTGGCTACCAGTTATAGCAACTTCTCTATTGACACCCAAGTAGGAGGAGAAGTTAGCTACTTCCTCTCTCTCAATAGTGCGCTCATTTAAAGGGGTTTTGCCATGATGTAATGTTGACGTGGGATCCTCCAAAATGGGTATTTAATCACTTTTCTTAATATATGTGATTACAAAAATTGCGGAGGAATCGAGGAATGGCAACCTCATTGGCTTGCTGCACTCCAGCTATCTCTTTTAAACTGGTGCAGGATGATTCAGTAGCAGGTTTCTACCACTCCCTGAGATGTTGTAGTCTGAATAGACTCCTAGTGAGGTAACATGTTTAGTGTTAGGGACTCACCCCATGACGCTATTGGGAGGTGAGCTTAATACAATCTTTGATCAAAAACTGTAAACTAAGAGTCCCAGGTTCTTCATATTTTCCTTAGCAGTAATGCATTTCCAATATTCCTATATACCTTGATGTTCTACTTAGTACTTAGTTTTTAGTGTGCCACTGATATTTGTATTAGATGTATTACAAAAATTGCAGCCTGAGAGAGCTACAGGCTGCCTTAACTGCCCTTAGTTACTTAAAAGCTTCTATTAGATACGACCTGCCAAGAGCTGCTGGCCCGGCTTGCCCAGAGAATACTTCTTATCTGATGAAAGGGAGCTGAAGAAGCTTTCAAGGAACCGGGTAGAAATATGTTGTCTTTTGTACACAGAATCCATAGTTGTAATGTGATTATTGAGTAGTCCGGTTTAATTGATGACAGGGAACATGAAGAAGCTTTCAAGAGGCTGTGGAGAAAAGGTGTTGTCTTTTGTATACAGGATCCACTAGTTGTTGTTTGGGTTATTTGAGTGAATTTTCACACGATCCTTATGCATGGCTCTGTGCTCTGGCTGTGTCTCTTGCTCTCTCAGCTCAGCCTGGCTTGTTTACAATTGCTTCTTAGCAGATAAGGCACCTCCTGGCAAAACCCCTTTAACTGCCCCTCTTTGCATTCCTTATTTTCTTAATTGTAATATAGCCCTCGGTTACCAGTTATTGTAATTTCTCTATTGATACCCCAGTAGGAGGAGAAGTTTAAAG